>VUQG01008800.1:50067-64523 GCA_015106755.1 Etia nguti | reverse complement strand
TAATTAAGATTAAGGAACTGACCTCCCAGCCCATTGTTCCTTCAGTGGGCTGGTTTCAGTCGTTATGCAAATGTACTGTTTATAAGATTGGGGAAACCTGCAGTCAGCTGAGACTGAAGAAGTCACTTGGATGAGTGACGAAACGTTTCTCCCACAAAACGCTACGTCCAGATGAACAGAATCAACTTTTGGAGATTTACTTTCCTGGATGATTGAGAATGCATCAAGAAGATATTTTGAATATAAAGAATATCATGTTGTCCAGTTGCATTAAGCAGAAAGTTAAACTGGTATTAGAAGGTAAGGATAGCTTTAAGATTTGCTTTCAAAATGCCAATATCTAAATACAAATACATATAAATAGGAAGGAAAAATAACAGGAAAACACATTATGGCTTTTAAAAATAAAGGTAAAATAATGCTTATCCGAATATAAATGTGGAGTAGTGTCAGTTTGAATTAAGGCAGCTGAGTAATTTTAATTCAATTCAGTGAGGTGATCTGGTAATGTTAGCTTACAGCAAAGGTAAATGTAGCATGTTATACAGGTTGTGATTTAGTAAAATAATTATTCCCCCAATTAGTGTGGCTACAGTTAAAGCAAATATGCCCAGAAAGAGCAGGGAGTAACAATTAGACAATTTTCTTAGTTTTATAGAGTACATATTATTTATTGATGCAATTTGCACTTATTTACTTTTACTGTTTTTAAGTAACTTCATTTTTACTTTTCTTTGTTTTTAGTAGTAGGGTGGACCCTGGATAACTGCTTTCTTTCTCTTGTTACAGGCCTACACACCGCTGCTGTCTTGCTGTAGCCTTGTTGTTGCTTTGTTGCTGTCGTGTTTGACTGGCATTGACTGGTTCTTTGTTTTATAGTGCTTTAGTGTTAACTGTTTGTTATATTTTAATCATGCTTTTAGTTTTAGTGCTAATAATTGTATTTTAAACGCTGTGTGTTCATGTGTGTTCGTATTCCTGTATATAATATTTCCTGAGTTGTTTTTTGTTCTGTATTGCTTGATATGTATGTTTATTTTATTTTTCTTTAGTGGAGACACGACCGCTTGCTGGGGGGGGGCTAGGCACGTGTGGTGGAATTCCCTTTTATGCATGTGAGTGTACACACCGGGAAACCAGTATAACGCACCATTTAAGTTGCAGTGAGAGTGGCAGTGAGGATTGCAGAAAGATTGCATGGGTGAGTAATTGGTGGCACCCTTAGGCACTCCTCCTTGTAGGTTGCCTCCCCAAGTGGCTGGTCTCCACCATTTTGATTAACTATTTTATTGAGCTGCTATTTTAACTAGGGGCAGCATCATGGCAGCGAACCTGGTCCTTTAAAGTAATGTTTGTTAATAAAGTGTTTTCGGTATTGCCAGCCCTGCTATTTAAGTTGTTTTCTGCTCTGAAGCTCTATATTGGTAGCTGTTTATCTAATAAACTTCATTCTGTGAAATTGATTTGCCACGCCTCTGCTTGTTAATAACAGCCTGTGTGCCTTTTGTAACTGTTACAAGGTGTGTGTATGTATTCTCTATTCTCTCTCTCTATATATATATATGTCTCTCTCTCTCTCTCTCTCTCTCTCTATATATATATATATATATATATATATATATATATATGTGTGTGTGTGTGTGTGTGTGTGTGTGTGTGTGTGTGTGTGTGTATAAGAAGGGTTTTTAGATTTAAATTATTCTAAACCACATTATTCATTGCTTAACCCAACAAATGCTCATAGTTTGGTGTTTGCAAGCTGTTGTTGTTTTTTATGCCATCAAACACTGAGATGAAAGGTTTGCATGTGAAGCGAAGGACAGTGATACAGTGGTGTCAGTTTGTTATTGTACTGCATGCCTTCTGGCTGCAGCATGTCATTTTCCATCACTTTCCCAGGTTAGCCCTAAGGCTTTAGGCTGGCCCACTGTTTACAATACCTCCCCTTCAGCCTGCTGCTCCTCAATGAAATTTCTATTTATAGAGGCCACTGGCGTGCAGAGAGTCATCTGCTTGTTCTGAATGAGGTCTGGTGGTTTTGACAAGGTTAGCTGGATTAAAGCATTGGGGTGGGGGGTGGGAGTGGAGGGGCCTGAAGGACAGGTCACAGGGGCTGGTCAGGGTGAGAAGGCCACCAAGAGAAGACTGACTCCCTTTACTGTACGCGATGGTCAGTGTCAGCGCTCTGTTTATTTCAATGCATGTGACATGTGATGAAGCTGAGTTAGCCAAACATTTACTGAAAACCCAAAGTCCAATTTTACACCTTTTAATGTGGCGTTCATGCCTGCCCTTCACCTAAACACTGACGCCAAGCATGCATTTGTTCTAATGACGGGAAGTGAGCATAAAGTAAGGACTGTTACAACCAGTCAGCGGTGTCATGCACAGTGATGCAATGATTTTTACAACCCTGCCCTTTAGATGGCTTATGGTACCACCTACTGACCTGGCCAATAGCTCTCTGAGAAAACTGGCATTTTCATTCATTCCTAATGGACTGAATGTCTGAGGTAAGTTTTCTGTTATTGCACCACAGGTCATTTTGGCTGGTGTCTCTGTTACGACAAGGAAGTGTTTACTGCTGATTTCATGTAGCAAAATAGATGAGGAAAAAGTTGCAGTTTCATTAGTACTTGCACAGTATTTCTTCTGATTCCTTGATGTGTGATGATGTTTCCCAGAGAGGGAAACATCTGCTAGCCTTCTTTTGAACTTGTACATCTAAACATGGGTAAGTGCTCTTTATCAGAAGCAGACTTTCTGAAGAATAATACTGTGATAGTACTTTATTGTACACTGTCCCCTGCCACAGAGCAGAGAGAGCGAGACAAGAAGCACTTGAACATAGCACAGTTACTACAAATTCTGAATCTCTCTCTCGCTCTGTCTCTCTCTCACACACACACACACACACACGCACACACACACACACACACACGCACGCACACACACACACACACACACGCACACACACACCAGGACTCTAGACTGTGACTAATTGGTCTCGTTTTGCAACCACTTTTATTTAAGGTGTGAGTGTTACAGCGGTCAAGGTCACAGTAGTATGGACACAAGCTCTACAGGCATTTAGAAATAAGAAACAATGGAAAGCTCACGGTAACATTGGTTTGTGAATGGTTAGCACAGTTTCCTGCATGCACCATGTAAATTGTACATAATGTTGTGTTGGCAGGACACACATTACGAAGGATCTGGCAGGAATGTGCAAAACAACAGTATGGAGCACAAGCTGTGGACTCTTTGAGTGCAAAAGTTAAGGCATTAAGAGAATGCTAGGCTAGTGAGCAAAAAAGCTGATCTGTGTGCCAAATTTAACAATAATTGTCACATTGTCTTTTACAAGAAGTCCTTTTACCAGCATCACATCATAAATTCTCGTCCAGGAGAAAAAGAAAACAGAAAATTTTGCCCAGGTATAATATGTGACCTGAGTTTTTCCACGACGTTAAACTGTGGAGGTGGGCAGCATCACCTCTACAAATTATTAGAACACTTCCAGTAATATTAATGGCTTTTTTAATATACATGCACAATCTGTGTTTTTATAGCAGACAGTCTTCAAGTCTTTGGACCTGAAGTAACTTTTTAATTCGCATGAACACTTTTAATGATGATGAGGCTTATTTGTGTTTGTGTACTGTATCAGGCCATTTAGCCTTGAGAGTAACATTTTTATGCCTCTGCTTTTACTTTTTTCCCCCTTGTTCAGTTCAATGATTTGGAGACTACAGATGTTTTCATTGCTTGTTATTTCAGGAAATCAAAATTTACTTCGCGTAAATACTGCGGGCCTTTGCATTTCCTATCAAATGTTTAGTTTGTGTTAACAAATAGCTGTGTAATGGACGGTTTGTTTCTGAAGAGTCTCCAGCTCACATGTCTGTAATATTCTGCTATTAGGCTTTTTCTTGGATTTGAAGTTGGCAAATTGTGTAACATAGTTGTGTTTAACCCTGTGATGGACTGGAAACTTGTCGAGTCTGCATTTCACACTGTCTTCCCAGGCTCCACAACCTTAAGACAGTTTAGCAGTTAAAAAAAAACCCCAAACAACAGACGATATTGATAAATGAATGGTTTTGTTTAAGATGTTAAAATAAATAATTTATTTGCATGTGGATTTGTCTGGTCTGTATTGTGTTGATTGAAGCCAAACAGATCCTACAAAACTGATACGTAGCAGCACTTCTTTCTCTGCACCCTTGAATCCTTCTGTTACTCCAACACTGGAATGATATTTGCTGTATTTGACCCTCATAATTCAGTTAACATCAGTTAAAAGTGCTCGCTGTTTTCTAAAAGTGAGCATGCCAGCTACAACTTGGTGTGGGTGTGTGCGCGTGAGCACAAAGCGTGCGAGCAACTGCCAGTTTAGGATATGGTTGTTTAGGCCGACTGCCCATGCTAAAGAATTCGCATGAGTAAATATGGAAAGTCATAAAGTTTGTCGCTAAATTTGATCAACCAGCCAGCCGTTTTAAACTGTATTGTTGTGTTCTCTCTTAGCGTTCGCTCTAATGTTCCTAAATGACAGTAAAAGTATCTCTAGGATCCGTTTCTGGACACATTTTCTTTTGTTACACCGCAGAACAGAAGTGTGCTGTGAAATCTGCCACTGATTTTATCCTCTCAAAGTTTTGAGCTCTGCGTGCACACACACACACACATACACACACCATCTTGGTCATCCTCTGCCTCCCATGTTCCTCTACCCTCAGGCTAGTCTGCAAAAAGAGTTCTGCCAAAACTAAACAGAGATCTGATCTTTCTCTCTTTTAATATCGAAATGGAACCTCCCGCGGATCTCTGTAAGCTGCTGATTTGGTTTCAGAGATTTGGCCAGCTATCTCCTCTGTATCTCCCAGAAAAAACATTGTCAATGTGTGGTCGGGATAAGCGTTGTTGGGATGAAGTGCAAATGAATGCCAGTGTGGTCGTGTTTGGACAATTTAGCAAGGCTGCAGAGGAAAAACCCTCAAAGTCATCTAAACACAGGGACCCGTAAACCTCCCAGTCTCTCACGGTCTTGACTTAGGGCTAGATGATAGACAGTCTCCCCGAGATGACTTAACAGGGATACTACACCAGAGTGGACAGGCACTAACGCTTTATACCATGCAACGTTTTTATTCCCACTCGAAACTCTTAAGTGAAGCTTTGTTTTTTTAACTACACCATGTGTTTATTTCTTAGAAGTGTATTTTTGTATTAGTGTTCCCGCTCTAGGCTTCTTCTCCAGGAACAGCTCCACCTGAGCAGAAACCATATCACCCAGCCACCTCAGTTCCCACGTAGTGCATAAAGGCACATTGTTAAGAAACACAAAAAGGGTCTCTAATCAAATATAGATATGAACAGATTCAGCTGCAGGACATTGTAAGAATTACCTGGTCTACATTATAGAAATACTTTCAGGTCTACATAAAACACCGCTGTGGGTTCAGAGCTTCTAGTCAGCACAGGGCTTACCCAGATCAGAGACAGTCTCGTTCAAGACTTCAATTAAGGTCTCCAAAGCCCTTGACTCATTTTCCACTCTCTAATTTTTCTAATGGCTGGGACAGGAGGCTGGGAGCAGCACAGTCAGCTCTGCACTGCTCATTAGCTCTAGCACCGCCGCCCGTGCTGCATTTAACTTAATAATGAGGCCAAATTAACAGCAGCCCTGGCCTTGCTCCAGGTGCATTGTGGGTGAGAGTGAGGGTTAGGAGGAGTAGAGGGGGAGTACCTGGCGGGCTTTAGACAAAGCAAGGCGGTAATGACTTGAAACACAACACATTAGGGCTGCCTCAGTGGGGATGGGTGATATGGCCAAGAAATGAAATTAGAATTTCATTTTTTTTCTTTTGCTTTCAAATGAACAGTTTTTGTCTCTACATAATTTCATTGATTAAAAAATTGCTTTCTTTATTGAATTGGAATAAAGCTGTAACTAGGACTGTGTGTTTAGGACAAAATTACTGCTACTATCTTTTTACATTCTCTAAACATTGTAAAGAAACAAGAAAAACATAATTACTAATATTATTACAACTTGTAGTCAGGCTACATTTTGACTTTCGATTGAGTACAAGGGGTCTCTACAGTGTTGCACTACATGGGCCACACCTCTTTACCTTTGTTTTCCTGTGTTTTTAGTTTTATTGCCACAGGTGTATAAAGTCAGTCACCTAGGCACACAGTCTGTTTTTACATTTCTGAAAAAATCATTCCAAAGAGGTAATTTTGGTAATATATTTGATTTGCATCAGTCCAGTTAAATACATCAATAATCATCATCTTTTAAAGAGTGTTTTATTATGGATTGTAGTCTTTCTTGTTGCTCTTCCAGCAACTATTTTCAGATCTGTTTAGCGCTAAGAGCCTATTAAAGTTAGTTATTCCTCAGAACGTTCCGGTAACTTAGTTAAAAGCTAGTTGAAGCATTTTAAGACAGGAAACAACACATTTAAAGACTTTCCATCTGGACAAAGAAAAATAAATATTTAGACAGGGAGAAAGGAGCAGAATCCTAACAACTGAGGCATTGCACTATACAACACACTTAATGACTGGATGTTCTGCAAGCATACAATACAAGAAGTAAACAAAAAGTATGACATCTTCTAAAATAAAAATGCTAGAGAGCTCTTGATATAAAATGGATGTGAGTTCAAAGTACAATCTGCATCTTGTGGAGGGTTAGTACAAATACAAGGAGTAAAAGGACTGCACTTAATAAATTCATATTTTGAAAAAAAATCCCTCTTTCCTTCCAGTTTTTAAGGAAGAAAACATACAAACTAGCCATAATCGTTGGACTTAAGGTTAGAATCTTACTAGTAAACACATATTGAAGCCATCTGGAACAGATACAGTCTGAACAGTCTCAATCAGTCTGCACGTTTAAATTTCTTTCTTGTGTCTGCCCAGATTTACAAGCAGGTGGTTTCTGGGAGAAATAAATTCATGACAATTAAAACTACTTTTATTTTTATTTCACCAGTGTTGCGATGACCGTTCTTCACTGCTTTAAAGACAGAAGGGGAAGTTCATATCTGGATTTGGTAATTATCACGTTCTGTAAAAATATTTGTAGGGTGCAGGGTGCAAAAAGGATGAGTTGGATGGGTGGAGGAGGCATGTTTATGTTTACGGTCATTCTCCTGCTCAGACTTTGCCGAGGTGACTGCAGCAAAGGGATAAGTGCTCGTGAATTCAGGCAGCTCAGGAAAAAGTACAAACCAACCAAAGCCGTGGATGAGGGATGCTTTTTTTAGTCAATACACACCCTTGTTTTTCTGTTTGTTTATTTTATTTAGTGCTGAATGTTTGGTTACCCTTTGTTTGCTGCATTTAGAGGAAATATTTGGCAATGTTGGAAGTGCCTTATGTAAGTGTTGCTAAACAGTCTTATGCATCTTTTACTGACAGTTTTGTTTGTTTTGTTTTTAATAAAATGGAACCAAACTCCCGCATTCAATGGCCCTAACAGGACTGTGCAAAAGTTTTGACACATGCTTTGTTTCTCTTTTTCTTCCAAGGAGCCAGACTTTGTTGTATTTTTGGAGTAGTTTTGAGCAATAGCGCTCCAGGCTTTTTGAAGGTCTTTTAAAGTTTTGCTTTTTTGCACATTTTCAGTCCAATTCTTGTACCTAACCATTTTTGAGGAATGTTTGTTTGTTTGTTTAACCACTCAACATTGACATAGGAATCATTCAAGCATTAAAAAAGGCACCTAACTCAAGGAATGAACCTGTGTTGTATTTACACGTAACAGACAGCTTAGCAAAAGTGCCAATTTTAAACTGTGTCTTTATTCACTTTGTTACTAGCTGCCTGTTCCCATTTCTTCCGGTGAACTGACTTCGTACTACTAATTTGCCCTTAAAACTGTGGAAGACAAAAGAAACAGTGGCCTAAAAAACTATCTACAGCAGGTGAACAGTATCTGAAAGTCTTGTTCTTAAGATATACAATAAAAAGACATGCATCTGTCCCTTTAGCTGATCCATCTGCCGAGCTTTATCAGAAATAGTCTCAGTGAAAGGGTCGCTGTCAAAAAGCCAGGGAATGGAAACAAGGAGAAAAAGCTGATTTATGCCATATTACATAAGAACTGGACTGAAAGTCAGTGGCAGTAGTTGCTGATGGATCCAAATTTAAAATATTTGTTTCAAATCATTGTCATTATGCATGGAAGAGGTCAGGAGAGAGGCACAACAGGGAGTGCTTACAGCCATTTGTAAAACACGGTGGAGGCTCTGTCATGGTTTGGGGCTGCATTTCCTCGAGTAGTGTTCTCGTTAAAATTGATGGAATTAACAGCTCTCTTTGCTCTCAGACTGCAGGCTTACTTGTGGTTCTTAGGATATTTAAAAGTAGAATGGGACAGCACCTTCAGGTTTTACAACCCTCTTCTGTGGAACCAGTTCCCGGTTTGGATTCAGGAGACAGACACCCTCTCTACTTTTTAGGCTGAATCTTTCCATTTTGATAAAGTATATAGTTAGGGCTGGATCAGGTGACCCTGAACTCTCCCTTAGTAACGCTGCGAGAGTCCAATCACCTTTTTTCACTCACTATCTGTTTATACACCTCTCTGCATTTAATCATTAGCTATTATTAATCTCTGGCTCTCTTACATAGTGTGTCTTTGTCCCATCTTTCTCTCCTCACCCCCAAACAGTTGCAGCACATGGCCACTCCTCTGTGAGCCTGGTTTGGCTAAAGGTTTCTTCCTGTTAAAAGGGGTTTGTCCTTCCCACTGTCACCAAGTGCTTACTCATAGGGAGGTCATCTGATTGCTGGGGTTCCTCTGTTTTCTCTGTGTTATTGTACGGTCCTTACCTTACAATGTAAAGTGCCGTGAGGCAACTGTTGTTGTGATTTGGCACTATATAAATACAACTGAATTACATTGAAGCATGACAATGATCCCCAACACATTGCAAATGCAGTAAAAGCATACATGGATAGAAAAAAACTGGATCACTATCAGTCATGGACTGGCCTTCCCAGAGCCCAGACCCCAATGTTATTGAAGCAGAGTGGGATCATCTTGACAGACAATGGAACAAAAAGCAGCCAACATCCAAAGAAGAGCTTTGAATGTCCATTAAGAAACCCGGAGAACTATTCTTGAAGAGTATTTACAGAAATTATAATGAAACTTGCCTAAGGGAGTTCTAATTATACAAACTCTGTATACTATACTTTATTTCCATGTATGTTTGGAAATGTTTCAATAAATCACTGCACTTCTTTCTCATTTTCTTAGAAAAACATAAAGAAATTAGGGGTTTTTAAGACATTTGCACAGTAGTGTGCTTGCAGGGTACAGACTTTACTCAGTATCACTGTAAGAATCACTGTAAGAATGCTTTGTAGTGCCAGGGTTAGAAACCTTAATTGGACACAGACATTCTAAGATAGTGTTGGATCTGTGAAAACACTATTCTGAAAACAGCACAACTTCCAGCTCTGTGCCAGGTAATGACAGCATCAGTTCCCGAGAAGTCGCTGCATGTTGTTCAGAACACAGAGTGAAATGTTTGTTCACCTGCTGAAGCCCTGGTAGCTAATAACCGGAAACATCAGTTGCGAGTGATGTGGTCACGTGGCTTCTCTTCTGCTGCCATAGCCCCGATACGAACCCTGACCTTGTGACTAATACTAATACCCTCTGTGTGTGGAGCTTTCAGGAAACAAGTTCCCATTTTCTCCTTGACACTGACTCTGTGTTGTGACAGGATTCTCCATAGAAAGCCATATAATGTGTCTTGGCACACTGCAGCATGTCAATCCAGTGTGTGCGTTCCAGAGGTGAAAACAGTGATGCATGTATACGGATTTGATTTAGTGTCTTTATTTGTGTTGCTGTAATGTATTCTGACTCATTTCAGTCAACAGCGAGGAAGTGACTGTGCATTAATGTAAGCTTGTATGTGTGTGCCCGCACTCAAGTGCTTAAATACACACTGACTGCCTGCAGAAGTTTTTGGTTGGGTAAACAATGTTGTTTTGGCTCACGAATGACAATGGCATTGAACCTCTTATGTAACTGCGGTTTTGCCTATTCTCCATTGGATATGTACATTTTCCATGACCTTGTTTTCAACTGGCACACAGCTTGGCAGGTTGCTGCACAATTTTCCCCTGTGCAAAGATGTTTTTGGGTTTGTTTTTTTTTTTTAACCAAAGCCTTTGATATTTAAATGTATTTTAACTTGGGCTTTTAATGTCTTCCAGCAAAATTACTCAGGAGTATGTTGTCACTGAATCACAAACTTTTGCATCCTTGGACCATGTAACTTACGGGTGTTTCTCATTACTGAAAATACACTGAGCCACTTGACGACTTGTAAGAAAACACAACCCAAGTTTCACTCTTTGTGCTGTAGCCTCTGCATCTAGCTTAGTTTAGTTAAGACTTAGTTAAACTGCCAACAGCTGGCTACAGTGTGGTTACAATGTTGTAAACACTGATTTTACTGAGTTTGAATACTTGATCAGAAGGAGACTCTATGCCCTGTAATTAAAAAAAAAAAAATCATCATCCTCTCTGTGCCCTGTGTATGTCTAGCTAAGTGTATGTGTACGTTTCTATGTGTCTAGAACAGAGCCCCTGGTGTTTGAACAATGCAAACACGCTGTCATTACTGACATGATTGCGGGGCATTGAAAGTTTAAGCAAATATTCTAAAGGCTTTGTCTGTTTTGGGGATTTTTGGATAGCCGGGTGACCGCTGAAATAGCTAAAGGGCTGAAAAGCCGAAGCCATGCCCTGTTTTGTTCTCAGACCTGATCCATCCTTCAGATGCATATTTAGTTAACCAAGCAGGCATGCAATCTGACATCTCCCTTGACCACCGTGGAGCCTCCACATGTTCAGAAGGAGCGCACTTTGACCAGCATTAACAGAATTTCTCTGCTTTTAGGCTAAGCTGGGAATAATTTCCACATTAAATAATCATCTGCATTGCAAATTAGTTTATTACATTTGGACTAGTGTTGTGTGACTTTTGGCAGGCTCTCAGAGATGCAGGATGAATTTTGCAAGTGAGGCTGACACCAGTCTTGGCCTTTGTTGTACATAAGTGACTGAAAAGCAACGCGTGTGGAATACTTTTCCTCAAGTTAACAGCGCTCATTCATCATGTGTTGAAATGCTGATATCACATTGTTCTCGGCCATTTGCCATGAGTTTAGAGAAAATTAAACTGTAACACAGTGAAAACAGTTGGCAACTCTTTGCTGTGGGTACAAATAATAAGTCAAGAGGAATTTATGCAGCATTAAAGGACCCCCTCCCCTCCCTCACTCCAAGTTAAAATAATGTTGTTCTGGATGTAATCATCCAATTAGGGTGAGGGAGGCAGGACTTGGCTGGGACAGGGATTGCATTTCAAAGACTCCTGCCAGCCTCCACACTGATGGCGAGATACCCAGTATTCGTTCCACAAGTTATAAAAAAGATATTGTGCACATTACACAGTGAAAAGACATTTATGAAACACTCTTTGTGTAATTCTTTTGTTTCAATAGAAAGTCGATTAGTTGGAGAACTCTCTGATCATTTGTTGTATTGTAGTAAATAGCGAGAAGATACCCAGGTGCCTCACTTGTAACTACAAACCTGACACTGTTACATGTCACAGAGTTTTCCAACATTTTGATAAAGAAGTCACACTAACACATACAACTGTGTTTTGCTGTTTAAGGTTCAAGAGCATCATTAGGTCATTTACCATCCATCAGCGCAAACAGGCAAACCCTGCAGGTCACTTCTCTACTTTGTATTCTTTGAGAGAGTGTATCCGATTTTGCTTTTGTGTGAAAGAAAGTGCATAGGAAGGAGGAGGAGAGACATCCTGCCACTGACACGTTTACAGATCGTTGGGCCTGCAGTGTGCAGGAGGCGTGGCTTGATGGCAGCAGTGCTGTCTGAGTAATTACAGCTTTCTGGTGAATATTACTAAGATCCCAGAAATCCTGTCTCCACCAAGGGCCACTCTCCCGCTATAGTTAAGGTAGTGGGGAGGGGGGTGGGGAGAGCAGATGTCTTTGACCAAAGAAAATCAGGGAATGAATAAAATAAACTTCTCACCTCTTTTGGGTCTAATTCAACAAGTACAGCTCTGTTTTCTGTTCATGTTTGATTTTGGCCAGAAATATGTACCCTAGTGGGGGCACACTTTTATTATCCAGGAGGGTTTCTGGTATTTTGAAAATGAGGTAAGCTCAATTACCAACACAGGGCTCCTCTCATGGGTCTGTCATCACACAGGGTCAGATGGGAGGGAGAGGGAGGAAAGAGAGACCCCTGTGCCTGTGCTTTGATACTACAGGATTATGGTCACAGTGGCATGGAATTGTAAGCATATTTTAGCCTCCACTGTGTGGAGACCAGATGTGGTAGTCTGCGATATAGTGAACTGTTTCGTAAACTTCCCACAGGGAAGAACTGTGATTCACAACAGACAGTTGGCTCCAGTATATCTCTCTGTGCTGGTTGAAGCCTCAAGCGGTGATGGAACTGGGACCATTTATCTAGGAGTGATGTTGGTTGTTACAGTGGATACTGCAGTCTTGTAAAATGAATGTACTTATAAACTTCTCCAAAATCATGTTTCACCTAGAAAAGCAAATCATTGTCTAAGCGTGCATTTATTACCAGTCATGGCATTAGTCTAAGGATAGACAGCCCTGTGGTACACTGGTTTAAGTGCTCAACACATGTCTGCACTGAGAAACCTGTGGATTACTGGCATTTATTCTTTTATTTGCACACAGTCAGTCTTACTTTAATCCTTATTCTTGTAATGAATTGAGTGTCAATTATTAATATTCTGGAAATTAAAAGGAGATCATAATCAGATTGTGGTCAATTATATACTGAAAAACGGCATACCTCTTAGTTGTTCTAAAAACAATTTTTATGACCAGGCAGTGTGGCTGGAATATATAATTCAGGAAAGCTATAAATAAAATCTACTGACAAACTATGAATATAAAGCTACTGGTTCATTTGCTCATATGATCATATGTAGCTCCTGTTGTTTATTTAATCTTGGTTAGTTTAAGGTTCATCCACTTTCGCTCTAAAAATTTTTATATTCCCTTCGTTTAGATTGACCTATGGCCTAGGCTGAATATAAAAGATGGACATAACGGCCTATTATTTAGTGAAGTCCCATCTTGAAGCCTGTTGCGGATGGTTTTGACCATTGCCATTGTGTTGTTTTGAAACAGGATATGGTGAGTGAGGGTTGGATTCGAGAATCCAAGGGACTGTGCATGCTCATACTGCAGCAACATGTCAGTCACAAGGCAGGCCCGCCCTACAGTGATCTATAGTGGTGTTTCCCATAAACATCAATACAATCTGACGTTTTTTGTTGCATTCTGCTGGTGATTAAAAAGAATGCAAGCTCAGGGAACTACCACATTTTTCATTGTTTATGTGTACAACAGTGGTGTCAAACATAAGGCCCGGGGGCCAGAATCCGCATGGCAAAAACACCAATCCCATCGGACAACTGTGAAAATCTAATGGAGGACATAAATTTTAGACTTTTAACTTTATTTTACAGCTATTTATCGCTTTTCTTACTGATAAAAAAACCCCTTCCTTCATGCTTATTTATAGTATACCAAAGGAAGTAAATAATAGATAAATGACAGAAAAGTGCCCGTTTTTCAGTGTCCTCTATAAAAATGACAGTTTAAAAAAAGAGGACATTTTCTGGGAATGAACAAAACCTTTCTGTTGTAAATTTCTAGGATAGTTTGATTTAGTTGTACACATTATTTTTCTTAGAATTTAAGCCCAAAGAGTCATCCTAACAGTTTTTTTTTTTACTACAGTAGAATTTCTTTGTCATGTAGAAAAACTCAAACTTACTGTTGAAATTTCACTTTTTTTCTTAGATTAAGTTATCTCAGGGAATAAATGTGTAATTCAACTTATTTACACAGACAGAAAGGGGGGAGTTTCGCTTTTAAAAATGATGATATAGACACCCAGCATCTCAATTGTGTCTCATCAGACCGCATGTCTGTGTCTTTCCCTAATTTAACTTTCCTGTGAAATGACCCTTTTTAGGTATAAAACAAGACATCACCATTGACTACCAGTGATAACTTCAACACATGTAAGAAAAAAAGTCCAGACATTGCCAACCTTTTTGTCTTTACTAGCGACAGTTGTTCAGTTAAATTGTGCATTTTATCACTTTAACTAATGCCTATATGTGTAAATGAATTTTATAATAGTATGGACAAGTGTGATTTTTGGAGCTGTTTTAACTTGCCGTTTGTTTGAAAATGGAATGAAGTTGAAAATAAAATAATTCCTAATGAAACACTGATAGGATTGTCTGTATTTGAACAAAAACATATTACAATAAACTGAAGGTATGGGATAAAATATTGACACATTTATCATAATT
>VUQG01008800.1:7098-44233 GCA_015106755.1 Etia nguti | reverse complement strand
AATAAAAAAAAAATAATATATATATATATATATATATATATATATATATATATATATATATATATATATATATATATATATATGTATAGCATTTCCCTATTGTGTATATTTATTAATTGTGTGCTTGTCTGTCTTTTACTGGTTTTAAGCTGAGAACTACCACACAAAATTTTCATTATGTGACTGCATAATGATAATAAAGAATCTTTGAAATTATCCCAATGCTTATGTCAGTTATGTCTATGCATGGGCAACACTTCAGAGTCCAGGGCCTGCTCAGAGAGCTGCTGAGATATGCTGAATCTGTAAGCACTCTCTTGCTCTTGTCAAATGCACAAACATGCACAAACAAAACCATCCCTCTCTTATCTGTGGACTGAGGAGCACTGACTCTGTGCAGACATTGCTTTATAACTGGTCTGTGTCTCTGTATACAAAAGGAAATCACCCACTCGTCATGAAAAAATGAAATCTCTGTCAGACATCCTGGCCCTGAGATGAGAAAAAAGAGAAAAATAACACATGTAAAAAGAGTAAAATCAGATTTAGACCAGTCTCACACACTAGCTCATGATGAAAAAAAAACAATTTTTTTGTCCTTCAGTATTTAGACAAATCCTTCTTATTTTCTTGTATTATGCACTTTTAATTAGATGGACTGGATCAGCTATTCTTTAGTAATTCTTTATCCTAGCAAGGATTTACTCATGCTAATTTCTTACTGTTGTTAAAGATGGTGCTGAGGATAGACTGACAGATAGGCAGTGATGTCGGGGGTCAGCAGCCATAGGGAAGTTAGGATGGCTGACCCCTCAACAGGACAAAGTGTTCAGAGGTGTTGACTTAAAACTGCCCAGACTCTAGAGTGGCTTTTGCCCTCTCTTTTGGCTGACCTATCCCAAGTGCTCACCGCAGGAAAGATCAGCAAGACTCCTCGTAAAAACTCAATGCGAGACACAACACAGTGGGAGTTGTTGGATACTGATACTCCCAGGATCCTTGGTGGCAGAATATGCTGACTTATCAACACCACTTGAAACACACATTTGAAATTCTTGGAGACTGTTTGGTGTTTCCATGTCAATCAGTTTCTTGACTGCAGGAGCCATCAGCATACATCTAAAGTAGCTTTATGTCTGTGCAACGGAGGAAGTAGAAGTCTTGTCCAGTCCTGTTTAGTGGGTTTTTCTTTCTTTCTTTCTTTCTTTCTTTCTTTCTTTCTTTCTTTTATTGCTACAATAAAGAAAGCAACCTGTAGTGTCAGAGGAGTTAGTTATTGTGGTTCATATGTATGAAAAGCAAAGCACTGTATATTTTCATTACAATCAAACAGCTCAGACAAATCTTAATTATAAGAAAATTTGCCAAGAATAAAAAATTAGGTTTCCAAATAGTGAAGAAATATTCTGGGCAAGTCTGATTGTCAACTGATTATTACTGCAAATATCTAATCAGGTAATCGCATAGCAGCAACTCAGAACATTTAGGCATGTAAACGTGGTCAAACTGAGCACGTGAATATGTAGGGAAGAAAGGAAGTACCGGTAAGGTGATTTAAGTGACTTTGAATGTAGCATGATTGCTGGTGCAAGATATATTTTCTTGGCACACTTTGGGACCCTTTGTACCAACTGAGCATCACTGTTGATTGCAATCCTTAATTTTCCATTAATTTGACATGCTTTACAAACTCCTTCTTCATCTCATAATTTTTGGAAAATCTAAATAAGGGCACAGCCATTCTGCACGTCCAGAGACGATACATTTGGGTGAGGAAACTCTAGGCTGTGCTACTAGTAGGCGCACTTTAGCTTTACAGTTTTACAGCATTAGTAGCAAGGTCATGGTATACGTATCACACCAGTCTTTAATTCTGACCTGTATAATGACACTCTAACTCTGCAGTTCGGCACTACTTTGTTCCCAGTCTTTTCGCGTGTTTTTCAGCAATTGTTTTTCTAGCGAGCCTAATTTGTCTGACTGATTTTAATGTCTTTGTCAGACTCCATGAGTAAACACTGAGCAGAGCAGAGTTAGTTAGGGGGAAGTTACTTAGTTTGTGTTTACAAAGCAGACAAAACAGTCTGGGCGCTTTATTCCATGAATACTTGATCATTTATTTAAAAAATGACTCACATTAGCGGTTTCTCTTGTAATGCATCATTTTGTCTTTGAGAAATTTGTTCAATATTAGGACCAAGCCTGGAAGTTACTAGCAGCGTGTCTTGGTCACAAGTTTGAAGGACCATACTGGAGTGGATGAGCTTGCTGACAGTCAGATAAAATGCAGTCATTTTATGTAGTTTACTGGAAACATGGTGCCCAAGCTAATGTGGTACAATCACCTTGTCCTTGGACAATCACACACACTGACCATGATGCATAATGTCTGCACAAAATGACTAGTTACTGTTAATATTTGTGTTTTTTTGAAGAGTTGCTAGGTTACAAGAAGTACATGTCTACATGATTTACAACCATCTCAATTATTACTAATTACCCAGTTTTCCTGCAGCAGCAAAATCATGCAAAGTACAGCTGCCAAAAATGACAAACCCACCTCCACATTGTATCTTTTTAATCCCCAAACCTCAAATAGCTTCAGCAAACAAAGGTTAGCACTCATCTTTTGGACGCTACAAATTCCTCCACTTACTTTGTGTGAAAGACTTATGATTGCCTCAGAGCGCTTAACCCTTTGTTGTTGTTATTGTTGCTGTCATTTTATGTTCTCGTCAGTGGGTGTCTAAACTGTTTCCAACTTACCAAGAACCAGCACATACCAAATCCTCCTCTTAGCATGCAGATTGTGAAATTATTAGGCTAAATGTTGCTGTTTCCTACTTTGAAGAGCTGTAGTCTACTTTTTAAACTTTCTTTTCCCTTTTCAAAATCATCAATAACTCAGTATGTCAGACTATATATGTTGTTCATGATCAATAGACTGCATGTTGAAGATGGATGTAGTTTCAGGGTCTCAAAAGGGAAGAGTGTGGAAGTGTTTTAAGCCTGAATTCTTTCTCTTGGACGGCAGGGGATGGCTTATCTGCTGGAAAAATAAAGTCAGATTGTATGGAAGTCAATCAGAAAACCCCCCTCGGCTTCACTGCTCCATGATCTGAGTAAACATTGATGAATTGATGGTCTAAGTCACTAGTTTCAATTCTTGGTGATATAACAAGTGTTTATTTTGTAAATTATGTTCCCCGCTAAACTCAAAAGGCAGAATAAAGCAGGTATTGCTTTTGGACAGGCCTACCATATAATGTATTAGTCATTATGCTACAAACATTTAGCGTTTCTTGGTTTCTCAGTCACATCCATCCCTTGCTCACCATATCTGGTTTCAATGCATCAAGATGGCAACTGGACTTTAAAGTGGACTTCACAAACCAATGGTTTATGTCACGCTGGATACGTCTTTTATCTACAGCCTATGATTAACAGAGATAACTGTTTTTCTTGTAAAAGTATACATACTCCGTACACCTAAACTGAACTCCACACTTTATCAGTCCAGTCTGGTAGTATTTCTCCAGCACCATGCTGTGCTGTCTTCTCCAAATTGTGCCGACTCATATCTGTTTTGGGGGGGGTTTCTGAAGTTTTTTCACAGAAGTTTAATATTGCCAGTGCTCTCAATCATCTCTGTGTGGATGTTGCCTGAGTGACACAGTGGGTGTCTCTGGATCGGGCTAAAGAGAGGAGGAGGGCTTATTTTTACCGCTGCTTTGGGAAACATTGGGTTGCAATCACTGGGAGAAAAGATGGTTCTAATTACAGATCTCTTTTATTCCCTCTCTCTGCATCTCTCTCTTTCTTCCCCTCTCATTCTACCATTCCGCTTTCTGCATTTTCATCCACCCCCATAATCAATAAGCTGGAGTGTTCTCCGTTTAAATTTTTGCATGGCATATTTTAAGTATAGAGCAAAAGGGACACTTTTAAAGGGTGTTGTGCCTTACATTAGTTCTTGGAAAACTGAATAACAGAAGTAAAGAGGGTGGCGGATCCTGTGCAGCTCTCATGAAACAACATCTGCAGCAGCACACCAGGCCAATAACAATGTTGTGTTTCAGCGATAATGCCTGTTTTTATAAGTGTCAATCTGTGACTGCGATGTACCGTTGTTAACTGTGATAGCTGAGTGTATGTTATGAAAAATAAGTTGCTGTTGTTCAAGCGATGGTCAGCATTGCGTGGACCACCAGATATGTCGAAGTACCTCCAGCGGCATATACCCACACATGTCTGGCAGCTGTAACTGTATGGTAAAAAAAGTTACATTCATACCAAACTAAACCCACAGACAAAGATGGCGGATTAGAGGCTTCCAGGTCCTACAAGGATCTGGTTAAAAGCTCTCCTGCATGGTGGATGACTGGGGGAAAAAAGGGTGGAAAGGGAGAAATCAGAGAACCAGTGGTGAAAGAGGAAAACGAGTGGTGTGGCGAGGGGGAGAGGTAAAGGGATTGAGGTGGAAGGATTTCTCCAGAGAAGAAAGAGAGGGGGAGTGCAGGATTAGAGGCTAAGAGCAGTGTGAAGAAAGGGATCAGAGGCGGGGGAGTGAAAAGAGAGAAAGAGACATAGCAGAAGGGAAGGAGTCTGCATCTGCCAGCAGGCCGTGGCTGTCAGTGGCAGGGCCTCTCTCCCAGCACCGGGGGCTCCAGGGCTGTGGCCACATAATGAAGGCTTGTTTAAGTTCACATTCAAACATCACAGAGAGCGCCTGGAAAAACAGTGCCCCACGGGCTACTTTTATTAACCCAGCTAGTATTCCCAGCCTTTAACCCTGTTCCTAAAGTCTTCGTCATATCGAGCCTGGAACCTGTACCAGTTTGAGCGTAGCTCTGTAGGCACTGGAGACTCTCCCCTGTCTCCTGACTGTGAGAAAATTAGCAAAGAGCTTTTCACAAGCGAAGTTAATTGAGAACGATACTGTTGCACAAGATCGGGTTTTAGCGCTACACTCCTGGCACTTTCTGTCTCATGCTGAAGCTCCGTCGGCTGCTCTTGCTGTTTGTCTTTTCTCTCTCTACCTCTCTGTCATAACACGCACAAGCCCGCTGAATGATGGCCCTGCGAGATTCATAAGGGAGGATATTTGACTCAGGATTTTCCGATAATAGGATTTGAAGCATGCTTGCAACAGATAGTGGTTTTGTGGTGAAGGAAAGGAATACGTGATCCTGCTTCTGTATGTAAATACAGCAGCCGTTTATGACAGCAGTGTTAAACTATATTCCTGTCGCTGCTATTAAGATGATTTCATTCTTTTTTATGGTTTGAACAGCAAACCAAGCTGGAATTGACTTTTTTGAGTTTGGACTCCTTCATGAAGAAATGAAAAGTTTCAAGGAACAACCTGGACTTGTAATCATTAAAAAAAAAGAAAGAAATCCTCCGTCAGCTAGACACAGTAGGAGAACATAATGAAAGACATAGAAAAGCTTTGTCGTTAATTATTTACCTGGCAGCTGAGCTGTAATGATATTTAATCAAGGGGGCTTTTTGAAATCCAGCATGGGATCTGAGTCTCCTCAGTTTTTTTGTTTTTTTGTTTTTGCTAGGGTTGCCTGTTTGAAGGGGCCCGTCAGTCACAAATCCCCTTAAAACCCCCTGGAGTCACTGAGGATGTATCAGGCCCCAGGATCTGCTCTGTGCGGGGCTGGGTGACGGGCTGTAGTCCGGAGCCAGCCAGGGGGAAGAGGACAGCTACTGTGAGGGCGCCCGGAGAGCTGGGAGTCACTCAGCCACAGAAACCCTGTGTTTGTGTATGGAGCGCAGTGCTCTTATCTCCCGCCTGTACTGACGCCACACTCTTCCTGTTTCAAATCTTTACTGCTGATTTTCTCTTCACTCTTGCCTCGGCCCCAGCCAGTCCTCTTGTTTTTTGGTGTTCTTGTTCTTTTCAATGGAGATTAGATAGAGTTGCTCTGGCGACATAAGAGACAGAAGCATAGCTGGTTTGGATGTGAGCTAATATTTTGTGCTTATCACGAAATAATAGCCCGTTCAGGGCTTTTAAAGAATGTCCTAATTGTGCTTAATCCTAAAATGTCTGTGATTAAATTACATGTTAAAATTTGACCAAAAAAAAGTATGTGTTCTGCTTTAGCGATGCCTGTTCCATTGCATAAGACTCCACAGTGGGAAAAAAAAGTCTTAGAAAACAAGTTACATGCAATTTCCTGCTTTTTTCTGAAGGTGCTTGAAGTGAAGTTGTAACAATGACACAAATGCTGCTGACATACAGTAAAACCTCCAGATTATAGGTTTATTGTACGGGTACAAATTTATTTCAGTAGAACTTCAGGAGCAATTCCAATGACCAAGAAATTATTTTCTCAACCTGTTAAAACTGTCATAAACTCTTCAATGGTAACTATTTCTGACAATTTCAGCACCTTCTATAAATCCAGGAATAAGGGACGGCATACTTAAAATCTTCTTTCCTAATTCTGTTCTGACTCTTCGGACATATATTTGTGAAATATTGTGAGAGCAAAGGCCCTCCATATGAGTTATGATTTTTACATAAGTATGTGCAGAGGTAATAAAATCAGAGATGTATAATATAACATCTAACCTATAGGAAATGTCCAGAGTTGGCCATATACTGAAAACAGTGATGTACAAGATATCTGTAGTCATTAGTTAAACTAAAGCACAAACATAGTTCATATCCAACCTCTTCAGATACTAGTCAGCCATTTCTAAAACCTATAATCCAATATCAGTACACAGAGACTCAACATTAAAAATAAAATAATCCATTTGTTGTTAAACAACCAATCAATTTCTTAAAGACCTTTTTATATTTTCAGTCATTAATCTGCTGTTTTACTAATTTTGACTCCTTAAGAACGGTCCGTGGTGTGTCACATTTGAGGGGTTAAACTACTTCAGTTTGACTCTGTTATTTTTGGAAATGAAAATAAATGTTCATTACAGTTTTCTGTTACACTGTAAAACTGTTTTACACACCCGACTAAAATACATAAAGTTGGTCTCGATTCATAATGAAAAATCTCTCCAGCATATAGAACAAAAGGTAATTATAATGGATAGTTTAGTCCATAATATTTACACAAATCACTTTGGTGGTTGTGTCAGGAAAGGCATCCAGAGTGAAAAATCTGCCAAATCAAACATGTGGAGCTACCCGCTGTGGTGACCTCTTGTGAATAAGGGAGCAGCAATTTCAAGTAGCCAAGTTTACTTTGTAATATTAGCACTCTCCTTTAAAGAGACCTGTTCAGAATCAGATTTGTTAACTGATCCCTTCTTATTTTTGCGTCTTTTAAATGCTTACCTTATAAATGGCTATGGTAAAGCTTAATATATGCTTCTTTGGTTTGGTGCATCAACACAAAACCAAGATGGTTTGTGATACCGTCTTGGTTTTGTGGTTCTTCTCATTCGATGTACTGGCTGCCATATTTCATTGTTAGTGCTGTAATTAATTAGTTTCAATAAACAGACTATACTTGGACAAATGGCATAATTTTAGGGGTTTACAGGACACAGCAGACTAGAAAAATGAAAGTGAATGCGAACAGAAACATGCACATGCACACACACAAATACATTGCTGGGATGAAGTAAAGATTTTGTGAGTGTGTTTTAGGCCACTTCAGTTTCAACTGCAGTCACATCCTCACATTAAAGCTCCTCTCAGGCTTTAAGTGTTGTGCTAAACCTGAAGTCTTGTTCAAATTATATACCGTATTTTTTGGACTATAAGGTGCACTTAAAATGCTTTAATTTTCTCAAAAATCGACAGTGCTCCTTATAATCCGGTGTGCCTTATGTATGAATTCTGGTTGTGCTTACTGACCTCGAACCGATTTTATGTGGTACACGGCGCTAAGAAAATCTGTCAAAAAATGTTTTAGTACAACTTCAGTAAGCTACGAAGCCACACTGCTTGCGGCTACCATAGTCAGGAGCGTCGCGGAGTAATATGGGTCCAAAACTCCGTCCGCTTCAGGTCCCAAAGTCAAACGAACACTGCGGCATCACTGAGAGTTTAAAACTGTCTAAACTCTTTTATCTTTAATAAAATGATCAGCGTTGCTGCTTTACCAGGTGTAACAATTAAGTTTAACATCCAGGCATCCACGAAAACAGAATTTATTAAATTTAACAGAGTTAGAAGTTAGCAGGAAGTTAGCGCGCTAGGTGGAAACTATAGTTTCCACCTAAACATGATATAGCATGTTCTGACTGAGAGATTTCGGAAAAAATTAAAACGTACAGCTCTGCTATCACTTCCAACGTAAATGAAGACAGAAAACTAAACAGCAGTGACTTTTGTAGGGTTACTGAAATTGGACAAGCTGGTATATAATGATGTGCCACATGATCGCCTAGCTATGTTAGCATAACATAAACACAGTGAAGCTGGAAGATGAACGCTAACTTCTTTCCACTCGATAAAAGTTAATGCGAGGGTTCCCGATGGTTAGGGACAAATGCAATCGCATGGCAGGATGCTGTAAACAGACCAAACTTCAGTCAGGAGAACACTTGAGATAATCCATCCACAATACGAGGTTAGTCATTAATATACTGCAACAACATGGGAATAGAGCAGCGCCGACAGAAATCAACATTAATGAATCAATGGTATGGAAGTGGAGGAAGCAAGAAGAATGAGTTGAGTAAAGTTTGATTTATCTGTTTTGTTTGACCTATAAATTACTTCCAGTCTGAGAAAATTGTGAATGATCTCTGGATTTCTTGATTTTGCATAAACTTAAAGGTATATTTACATTTAAAAAAATTGTCTCCTCCCCATGCAATAACAATAGTTTTTCTATAGTTGTGGCGTGACACTAATTGCATCCTCTAAGAGGAGATCTGAAAAGTATGCAGGACGCGGCTGTATATATGTATGAGTTATATAGTGACCATTAGTGAATGTGCACCTTGGGTATAAACGAGGCTGGCATGCTACACGTGTTAGTTTCACAAATTGAAAATTGTATTGATACAATCAATGTTTGTGGTTGGCAATGTTACCTTACCTAACAGAAGTGTAAGCTGGATAAATAAATAATAAATCTGACAATTAAAACTGTAATTTAGACTTAAGCTGGTAAAAAATACCACTTAATAAAAGTGGTTAAAGATGTTCTTATTATAATCCTGGTGATTTGAAAGGAAGCCAAAAGTCTCTTTGGTGGGGCTGCAAAACATGTTCATATCCTGGAAAAACACTGGTATGTGGAGCAACCTCTTGCTTGGTGTGACTCCTTAAACTAAAACATTGTATACATTAAGAAAAGATATACATTTTAAATCCATGCATTACACAAAAAATGATATTGCACAAATTGTGCACAAAGCCGGTTTAGTAAGTGTGGGAAGTGTCTATTTTTCATCTCCTGCTTTACAAAATCAAAAACAGCCATCTAAAATACATAAACACTGAAAGAGCTGCCTAACAGTCTTCTGCTTGGTATTTTCAAGCGTCACTACCAGTCTTCCTCTCCGTTGTCTGGCCTACCCGGCTGCCTGGATGGCTGATTTTGATGGCGCCAAGCACTCTGCAACTCTACCGTAATCAGGAACAGTGAGGGGCAGTCTCTATCACAGAGAGTTTCTTTCCCTTTCCTTTGTTTTCCACAGATTTCCTTCCTCGTTTTCTTAGATATTCTCTCCCCCTGATGTAAGTCCAAACAGAGGCCTATTTAGAAAGTAAACAGATGAATGAGGGGAGGTTCTGAGCCTGGCGTCCATGGAGTCAGGCACTGAGTGGAGACGTCTCGCTCCACCCGCCCTGTGCTGACACAGCCTGTAAATATACAGCATGACAAATGGCATGGCTCTGCAGCAGTCCCCCGACCAATCTCTGGCAAGCAGGCCTGATGCCGGAGAGGCTAGCCGACAGGCCGTGTCTGATTCACTGTCACAAGAGACACATTGTTTATAGGACAGAGAGACACTGTAACACAAACACTAATACCCCTAGAGTGGGTGACACATTGGGAAATCCCTTGGTTTGTGGCTCCAGCATTGGCCTCAAGGAGAACATTGCAAGGAGAACTTTGTTGCTGCTCCTCGCTGAAAAGTGTCTTACACTGCGTGTCCTGCCTTGTACGTATATCCTGCTGGTTATTCGCCGTGCCCAATCTTTTGCCCTGGCCTTTTCGCCTTGCTCTAGTTACACCAGCTTGGCTTCTGATCCTGGACTTTTCACAAAATATTTGTGTGCCTGACTGTGACTGGGAACATATATTCTCACCATAGCAAATTTATTTTCATGCTTCTCTCAAAGGACATCCTCTCAGGGAATATTCATCTTGGGAGAGCTCAAACAACAGCTTTTCTTCCTGTTTGTCTCAGTTTTGGCAATAACACTGGCTATCGTGCATATCCTAGCTCCGTGATAACTCAATAACTAAGTAAAAGGCCACACATGGAGATGTTGATGGATTTGATGGATCATTGTGGAGGAAAAGTTTAGAGAAAGGAATTTCTTTGGGGGTGTGTGGGGGGTGGAGGTCCATGGAGGGAAAAGGCTCTGTTTGACCTCTAAGGATAGACCTGCAAACTGAAATGACCACCCTATTTCCGGCCATACTCTCTACCAGGATTTCCTTCCCATGTCCAGGCCCAAATCTACTGAAGCACCAGGGACATGGGCCACAGTGGGCCACCTATTGTGAGCTGGCTCACTAGCTGAGGTCACACAGGGAGCCTGTGAGCGCCAGACTGGCAGGCGATCCATGGTTTCCTCCAAGATAGGAGATCAAGTAAATCAGAGTTAGGAGCCGTTACCCTTTAAGAGTCCTAATGACCACTGCTCCTTCCCCCCACCACGCGGCTATGTCTGCGATGTGGAGCATTATGAGGATGGTATTTTGTGCTATCATCCATTTTTCATCGACTGGCTCTCCTTTCAGCAAACATGATATCATCCTGGTATCATGGCTAACTTAATGCAGCCAGTATTAGTGTTGTGTTATGTAGCATTAGCATATAGACTGGAGCTCCATTAGTCATGCCCTGGACTTTTGCCCCACATGGATACTGTGTTACCTCTTAAGAGGATCCATTTTTCACAGGCTGCCATGGGCTATAAAGACAAGAGACAAACCAATTGATTTTAATTCGTTGGCAGTGTCAGGGGAGCCTGTTTGAATGGACACATGGAGATTCATCTCCCTAAGCACTAGTAATGACAAGACTATAATGACAACTAGCTGATCGAGACCGATTTGCTGTTGCTCGAACGACAGAAACATCTTTGATGTTGTGCAAGTTGTTGAGCATTACACCTACATTCAAAAAATAAACAAATTAGAAGACCTTTAAAAACCCGCCTGACATGTATTATTTGGCATTTGCACATTGTAGCCATCTCCTTATGTGTGCCAGTGATCAGCACAAACTACAGAATCACGCTCAGATCTGCAGATCTAAATTTCATAAGATGGATAATCTCAGATATTTGATCACAACAGCTTATTTGAGCTACAGGCTCCATCATATGCTGAGCAGATTCCCCATACTCTTAAAAATCAATTGTCATGGTTCAGTCAGGGTAACAAAAAGGAATTTGCCTTTCTTCCAAGTAACCACTTAAGAGCAAGCATGCTGGAACTCAGGTGTCACTCACTGAACCCATTAAGTCCAGATTCCAGTGGTGTGCTATTACCAAACAAACTGTCCTTGTTGCATAATTACATGCATTTCATTGCACTCGTTTGAAAATGTGATCAAAATCTGTGCAGTGCATCATCTCTTACAAGAATTTTAGCCTTATTTACCACAGGATCTGTGCACGTATGATAGTACCTGACTGTCAGCGACAGGTGCAAAGACCAAGATTTTGATCAAGCTGTAGAGATGGCATCTTTCTTTATAATCTTGAAGAATTGTTTTGAACTCTAAAATCTAGGCTAACGTCCTCTGTTGTGTACATTTCATCAAATGAGACAGAGTTTAGGTATAAATCTTTTCTCTTTCATCAGAGGACCACAGCTGAAAGAATGAATTCCATATGTTATGTTGCTGGATTTAATATGTTGGAATCAGTCCTCAGTATAATCTTAGTGGATCTGCGGAGTTACTCATTTGTTATGGAACATTAAATATTTCTTATCTGTAATGTGTAGCTGAGCTCCAGGTAAGTCAGGATTTTTACATTAAAGTACTCAGTGTTGCTACTCATTTTATTTCTCCTCAGGCTTAAAGGACTCAAAAAGTGTTCACTGACCTCCCCTCTCCCTGCTTTACTCTGACACCTGCACAGTTCAGCAAAGATACAACAGAGCCACTTTACTTTTACAACCCCAGTCCCGAAAGTATTACAACACTGTGTAAAATGTAAATAAAAACAGACTGTAATGATTTTCCCATAAACCCATAGGTTATTCAAAGTAGATCATACAAAACATGTCAAATATTAAAATGAAAAAATGCATAATTTTAAGAGAAAATATTAGCTCATGTTGATACAAGAACGCATCTATAAAAAGTTTGCCACATTTAGTATTGTCTTGCTGAAATATGCAAGGCCTCCAGCGTCATCTGACTGGGAGCATATGCTGCACTAAAACCTGTAAATACCTTTCAGCATTGATAGTGTCTTTCCAGATTTGTAAGCTGCCAATTTTATTGACACGAATGCACCCCCATACCACCAGAGATGAAGGCTTTTGAACTCAGTGCTGATAACAAGTTGGATCTATAGTTCAGAGGGCACACCCTCCATGTCTTCCAAAGATAATTTTTAATTTTTAATCATCTGAACACAGAACAGTTTTCCACTTTTTCTCATTCCATCTGAAATGAGCTTTGACTCAGAGAAGATACTGCCGTTTCTGAA
This sequence comes from Etia nguti, assembly GCA_015106755.1. Taxonomy (NCBI): domain Eukaryota; kingdom Metazoa; phylum Chordata; class Actinopteri; order Cichliformes; family Cichlidae; genus Etia; species Etia nguti. Next base: position 31,392 of record VUQG01008800.1, on the reverse strand, counting down.
TCATATTCATGGCTTCTTCTTTATGAGACAGAAGTTTAACCTGTATTCACAGACAGTGATTTATGGAAGTGTTCTTAAGCCCATGCAGTGATTTCCATGACAGAATCATGTCTGTTTTTAATGCAGTGCTGTCTAAAGGCCAAACGATCATGCACATCCAGTACTAATTTTCAGCCTTGTCACTTGCGCTCAGAGATTTCTCCAGATTCTCTGAATCTTTTGATAACACACTGTAGATGAGATATTCAAAGTCTTTGCAATTCTATGTTCATAATTTGTAGAAGTAGTTTTTTGCACGTTCATGAACGTCTGTCTATCTTAACTTTTGATAAACTCTGTCTCTAAGATGCTCTTTTTATACCCAGTCATGTTACTGACCTGTTGCCAGTTGTTGCCAGCGGTATCTTTTTACCACTTTACAATTAAATATGTTGCTGAGATCTATTTCAACATGAACGTACATATTTATGTACATTTAATATGTTTCCATGTTCTAAGGTGAATAAGATATGGGTTCAATCTTATAGATTTCCTTAATGAGGCCAGGACACAATCAGTGGCCTTTCTGCATAAAACCGGAGGTTTACATCCAAACAAGTAAATCTTGAATGTGATTTTACAGGGAGACTGTGAGTCGGAGTAGCGGATTGATTGAGCAGAAAGAGTGCCCTCTGTGCACCAGCAGGATAAGACAGGGTCACAGAGCTGACCGCTGTACCAACAGGCCTTAAATCAAACTATCCCCGGGTAAAGAGAGACAATTCAGGCTTCCTAAAAAAAAAAAATTGTCTCTTTGAACATGGCTGTTGCTTTAATGTTGCCTGTTTTTCTTTAACAAGCCCACCAAGTTCCATGTGGATAACCTAGTGCCTTTGGAACTGTGACGATATAAGGCCAAGGTTTTCCAATTAAGTCTACGTGGTATGCTAGCCCTCCGACCACCCTCGGAGAGACAGAGCAGGCCTTACACTGTTTCATGATAGTGAAATGGTTATAATCATTATCAGCTCTGTGGTAGTGAGTGGCTCCCACTCTGTACAGGCGGCTCCGTGTCTGACCTGTCTGTGGTGTGACAAGGCTTTGCTCAGAGGGTAGGGGTCAGGCAGTGTCTGCCGCCTCCGTTGAATATCTGCATGCCATTAACAGCAATGGCTCTGATGACATGTTCTTCCTGAACTGGCCCTTTCTGAGCTCCTTTGCTTCAGCTGGAGATGCCCGTGGCCCCTGGTCTTGAGGCACTTGTCTATTTTGGGAGGTCATTTGGAGCCGGACACTTTGTCTCCCCAAAGCAGCCTGTCTCCTGATACTGCTATCAACTGCCGGCTTTTAACAGGGAGTCACGGCAATTTACTAGAGTGACGCCATGCAAGGCAGTTATCAGGACCCCGCCACGAGATTAGCTGGTTGGTCTTCTAATGAGCATCCTTGAACAGGGAAATGGAAGGGGAACACAATAATAACGCTATTATCCATGGTCCTGACAGAACAGGAAATACTATGTAAAGTGCACAATCTAGAAGAAAATGTCATTCATTTGTCAAGTTCAAAGATGAACAGGGGCCTTTGGGATTCAAATAACTGTCCTCACAGTCTGTGAACTACCACAGAAGAACTTGCAGTACTTTTCAGATTCAGGGAATAATTCTTTGTAGTTCTGTAAAGACGTGGACTGAATGTATTTGAAATGTGTGGATTTATTCATTCATGAAACTCAATTAATCGATTAGTATATTGACTTACCATTAATTAAAAAAAAACAAATTTAACTCATTTATTTAGTGTGAACTGAAAGCATTTTTTGAGTCCAGCTTTCCAGATCTTCTTTGTGTGTGTGTGTCATTGTGGACTGAATGAATTATCTTTCTGTGTTAGCCCCATGATAGAGTGGCGTCCCTTGCAGGGTGTACCCCGCCTCTCGCCCAGATAGCTGTGATCGGCTCAAACACCCCAGCGACCCCAAGCTGGATAAGGAAAATGGATGGATGGTTTGAGCAAAACACAGATATGATATAAGGGTTTTGTTACATTCTTTGATGAAATTAATGACAGTAATCAACAAACTACATTGCGAAAAACTGCAGCTGTTCCCTCCCACATCTGGGGTTCTCTGAGTTTTCCACATAGATCTGAAGTAAATGACTCAACTCACTAAACTAGTCTCTGCCGTTCGGTGTGGCAGCTGAGCTTTAAACTGGACTTTGTGGCCTGCCCAGCCCTGTTCTGGTTAAAAATAATAAAATGTGTCTGTAGCTGGGTGATGTCATACTTGGCCTAATGTTTTATCATGGATTTTAGAAGGGTTAGATTTACCAGCATTCGAGAAACATTAAAAAGTACAGTGGTTCACACTAACTGCCTGTGCTCTCTGTAGTGTTTCCCATCTCACCCCCTCCCGACTTCATGCTGTAAACTCCTACTGTTGGTGCGCAGCACTGAAAAGAGATAAAAGAAAACCTTCAAGAGAGCATAAACTCAAACCATTAAACAGTGCGTTTAGGCAGGACTGGAGTTTGTTGTTCTCAAAGCAGCGTGCTTACTTTTTTCGTGTTTAAACATGGAATACTGAATTATATGTAATGTGGACAGAGACCATTTGCATGTGAATGCTATGCTAGTGTGAGTTTATGATTTCTTCCCGAAGTGTGAAAATCCACTTACTGCCAGTAGGTTTTGGCTCGAATCCTCATCCTGTGGAACAGTGTTTTCATTTTTACGTTGCTCATATGGATGGCCACGGGCAGTCCAGTGCAAAATTTATGAAGAAACATTTAAACATGTCAAATTAACCGAGTGCAAATATGCAGATAATTACGCATCTGTAGTAGTTTAATTTTGTAATTGCAGTCAACTTATACTGTAGGCAAACTATAGAAACATATTAAAAATACATGGCATCCGTTATGGTTTAATACATTTCAATAAGTGTGCTGTTAAGTGTGGGCTTGATGGAGGCAGTTTGCAACAGGAAAGTCCCTTGTGGATAGCTTGGGGCCCTGGGGCAAGATGGCGCCCACACAAGAAAAGCTGTGGTACTATGTGGATATGACAGTCAATAATTATGTTGCATATTGATGTTAAAAAAAAGTGCAATCAAACAGAGAAGGGGAAGAAGAGAGGGGGCGTGTTAAGCCAAGAAAGGCTACAGATACAACACCAAAGGGCTTGTTACCTTTGCTCTGAAAGAAGCTTTTTATTACCAACCATGAGGAATCTGGCATTTAAAAGAAAATCTCACTAGAAAATTTAATCTGGTGTATAAAATGTGGTCTTTCTGCACAGAAATTATTAGAAAAGAGTAATAAAAATGAAAGATGTTATCGTCAAAAATATTCTTCATGTTTGTCTCCTGCATGTTTTAAAGATCTCCTGGATTTTTCCTTTTGGTTTCCTTTAAATGAGGTAACAATCCACACCATACATATTATTTTATGTCTGTTCCACGACTATTAAGACCACGCCAAAAAGAAGATACTCCCAACTTGCAACTTCCTGGCTGTAAACAGCTGAAGACTTTGTTTATTTATTTTATTTGTGATAGTGCATGTGTATGTGTTTGTTTGCGTGTGGGCAGGGATGGACAGAGTTGTGTGCTGATCATGTTCTATGGTTGTGACTCTATTCCCAGACTTTAAGTTTGTGTTTGTAGCTTTGAGGTGTGGATTAGTTTGACTGTTGAGTCAGGCCCATGCGAGGGCCCAGAAGGTCAACCCAGAGAGAGGCCCACGTAAGCAGGCTCCAGTGCTGCTGAATGGGCCGATAATGGCCTGGATCAGAAGGAATGTGCTCATGGAGCCTTGCTACTGACAGCCGGACCCTGGGGACAAGAATTGCTGAGACTGATACAAAAAGAAGATGACAAAAACAAAACCTCCGGCACTGTCTCCCTGGACTCCTTGTCTCCACTACAGCTAAATGAATCAAATTGCCTCAAATTAAAGATTTAACTATACTTCTTTGCCCTCGGTTGTTTTATTTTTTCTCCCTCCGGTTTCATGAAACAAAAGCACTTTTCACTGCATCGCTGAATTAAAAAAACAGACTCTAGGTAAGCTTTGTGATGTTTGGAACTGTTTACCTGATTTTTGTGCAAAGAAATAGTTATATAACTTGGATAATTATATGAGCAAAGGGGAACAAAATCTTTGTGTGTTTTAAAAATGCAGCCTTGTTCTGTAACAAATAGGCAAAAGAATTACGTAAGTATAAGCTCATAACCCACCAGTTTTACTGGTTTCTATGTACAATATGAAGCAAGATAGCTATTTTTCCACTGTACCTTTCCTAACTGTCTTCAATTCTTATAATTGTTGTTCGTGATTGTTACTGATTTAGTATTTTGTAAATTATGATGGTGTTGCAATCACAGCCATGATCCCTAACTGCTGTTTGTCGGGATTCACACTTTTTTTTCATTTTTCTGTAATGATTTATATCCATAAATAATTCCTACTTGTTACCTTCTTTTTGAAGGAAGATTTACTAGTTATTTCCATGATAAGTTAAAATCAATATGTAAAAATTATAGATCACACTCAGGTGCATAAAAAAACCCATAAACACATTAGTTTAATTAGAATCTGCAGTTTTGCTGTCCATTTATTCTGACACAGTGTCATACATGCCTTGCTGCTGACATTTGAAATAACATGAAAGATATTTAAATATTCGGTTGACAGTTTCCTGTGGCAAACTGGTTTTGAGCACCATATTTTATAATGTCACATTATTTTTGTGATTTTTTCCTATTTCAGGTAAACTGTGTTACAGTAAGATCCACTTAATGTTGTCAGGCAGTCTAACATTGGTGTGTTCTCCAAAGCATACATTAACACCTTTGATTAATTAAAAAACCACTGAGCTGAGATCACCTTCAGGTAAAACTGCAAATGAATCGGGCCCATATTTGATCGCAAACAACTCTCTGCCCACACCAAGGAGATACTCTGTGTGGTTGATATAAAGCTTCTTAAACATCACCTGAGTTGTCAGTGACATATGGGGTCATCGTGAGTATGCTTCAGTTGACCAATGTGTTTTGCATCAGCTGCATCACTTGTATAATCTATCTTTCTGCCATGTATAATATGAGTCGCTTGCCCACTTCGTCTGAAATGCAGTCAGAGTTGAGCTGGTGTGACCACTGCAGTATTACCCAGGGGTCTCCAGGGGTGCATGGGACTGGGCCTTCACAGGGAGAGGGGAAGGCCAGGGGACAGGCCTGTGTGAACAGCTGTGCCCTGTTTTAGATCCTCGTACTCAGTTACCTCTTACTCTTTGAAGATGTCTTCCCTTACACACTTTCACACATGCAGCATGCATTAGTGGAGCAGGGCTCAGACACAACTGCACAGTGAAAAGTTCAAGTGCCAGAACTTTGATTTCTCAATTGAAGTAAGGTCCATGTTTGCTTGGGTTTTTGTTGTTGTTGTTGTTTTGTTTGGGGGTTTTTTTAGCTTAAAAATAGCACTTAAAAACCGTTGTTTCAATGAAAACCAGTCAATAAGACATATTGCCTGTGAATGTTTAAAAACATGAAAAGCAACAGGTTGTTTTCAGGCAGCATTTGTCATATAGTCATTGTTGTACTGTAGCACACTGCCATTATAAGAGGACATGCATATTGCAAAAAGTCCTATTTTTAACAGCTGTTGTCTTGAAATTTCTGTGTCTATCTTTGAAACTTTGAAATAATCAAATGTACAACAAAAGTCACTTAAAAGAAAAAAGAATAAACATCCGCTCTGCCTGATAATCACAGTTTCTCATGTAGGAACCTCTTACAGTCCATCATGGAGCTGTAAATACCATTCTTGCATTGGCCTACTCTTGTTGGGTTGCATTTAGCAGTCACATTGGCATGATATGTGCTGCTATGATTTTTTCATTTTTGTTTAAGAAGAACTTCTCTTCGTTCTTTTTGAAATTAAATATGTCCTCCATACCTGAAATGAATTAAGTGTGCAGTTTGCAAACTTATTTTATTGGCATTGAAGTGTAAAACTACAAAGTTCAGGGGCATTTCAACCGACCAGTGTTTAAACAGATGGGCAGTCTAATTTATTAATGAACAGTCACTGCTGGTAGCTTCAGATGTCTGCCACTGATCCAGAATTATCCATTGACAAATGCATGATGATACTCAATGACTGCAAGAGTAAATGTTGGTGCATAAATAGAATAAAAATAAACAGAAATGAAACAGCACTGATATATAATACACTTGAATAAAACAGATTGTCAAGTTGTTTTGAAACTATTAGTGGAAAAAAAATCTACCCAACTGGCATTTCTCATTCCGAAAGTGTTCGCTGTCTTCTTTGGTGAACACAAAGTAAACAGTTGTTTTCAAAAATGCATGCCGTCATATAAACAAATCATACAAATAAAATATATAAAAAACTGAAATCCACAGACCGGTTGCTTTGTTACGCATTTTTTTAACACAAATACAAAAAATTATTTCAGTGTGTAAATCCAACCTCTGCCTTGATCATATCCCAGTGTCCTGTTGATTTAAAGATATTCACACAGGTTCATTAGTTAACTCGGTGTAACAGTGACCGAGTCAAGACCCTCTCCCAGGGTCACTGGATCATCGGTATGTAACTTACGCTGTACCAAATTTAAAGCATCTAATATGTCTGCATACTCCTGATGCTTTCAGAGGTTTGCTTCACATGAATCTGTTCCAGCAGCGAGCATGGCAGAGCAGACAGCCTCACTGACTTATGAGCCAGCTGGGTTTTTCTTTTGACTTGATTGAAAATTGCATGATTCAAATGAAGGAGTACTCTGTAATAACAGTTTTCTTTTCCTTGTCTGACATGTGATTGAGTTACAAAAGGGAATGCATTTGCAACAGGTGCCTCTAACACAGTGCAGGCATGAGGGCCTCCACGTCTACCCTCAGTAACCTCCCTCTGCCCCAAAGCCCTGATCCTGCCAGGGAAATCTGATTCCAGTTCAGACACTGGCACACTATGCTGCTGCAGCCAAAGCTTGGAGTCTCCACTGGAGCAACCCGGAGAGCTTCAGAGGTGTTCAAGTAAAAGCTGCATGTGTTTATCATGAAGTTTTTTAAAAAGTCAATATGTCCATAGTTCCTGTTCTAATACTGGAAAAAAGAAACCCTTTATATACGATATACAGTTTTATATTTAAAGCCTTAAATTACATATGTTCCATTCAAACATAACTAAGATAGTTATCAGGTTCAAGTACACTTCATATGAGTTAAAGATGTGAAAAGTCTTATTTAACATTTTAGCACATTACCGATTGTTGACTTGAGCATGGTATAATTTAATTTTACTGACAAGTTTTATATTGGGTTTAAACTTTAGTTACTAAGCTTTCTATTTCCAATCAACGGTGTTTACTACTAAACTTTTAGTCTTGGATTACGTTTCTATTAATTCTTACCAAGCCAAATCAAAGTAATAACTCACTTAAATTAAACTTGCACCAGTAAATGATGACAGATGTTTAAGGGCAATTAGGAATATTGTGTATATTAGTGTAACATTATGCCAGGCTTCAGTCAAAATGGCTAGTAGGGTAAGTAGTTGGTACAACTCTACATTGAAACAGGAAATCCATGTTATTTGCAGCCTGTCTTGACAAGACAAGAAACTTGAGATTAGGAGGTGCCAGAATCGTGGAGAGGTCAGTGCGCAAGAGTTCACCTGTTGTGTCTAAAGCCAATGTGAAGGCCACTGCCTCTACATGTGTAATTTCTGTTTACTAAAACAAGCTGCTATAGGAGCTATGCAAGTTCTAAAAAGCAGAGAGGGTTTTCTAAATAACTACGAAAACATATTAGTACGTGTTGCTTCACTAGTACATAAATAGCAGGGGTTTTTGAAACTGACATCCAAGCACCCACAGTATGGTATTGCAGTCCCATTTTCCCATACTGATACCAGTGTAGAGTTCAAATGCTTAGTTAAAATATTGCAAAAGTGTTGCTATACTGTTTAGGAATTACACCGTTTTACACAGTTTCAAAAGACTGTCAAAAGTAGCTGGACAATTTACCTACAAGCAGTTTCATAGACAGATGAGGCCTGCACCCTCATTCTATGACAAATTAAGTAGATAAAAGATCTGCAGTTGATTCCAAGTGCTGAAACTGGATTTGGTAGCTTTTCACTGGAATTCTCAATATGAGGCCCAAAGAGATGCCAATGCAAGATAATGAGCCCTGAAAACTGAAATAAGATTATCAGCGACTCAGCAAAACCTCTCGGAGTGTCAAATCAACAATTTGGTAAGGTATTCAAAGGTATTCAAAAGAATGCATGCAGTGTCCATCTCGGCTATACCAAAAGCCTGTTGCTGTGTCCATGTTCTTGCTTAAGTAAAACAACCTCACAACATCTAACACATCTAAGGCGAGAACACTCTTGAGGAGGTGAGGGTATCACTGTCAAAGTCTACAATCAAGAGACAACTTCATAAATGGATATACAGATTGTTTACAACAAGGTGCAAACCACTGGTTACACTCAAGATCAGGAAGACTAGGTCAGACTTAATTGGAAAACATCTAAAAGAGCCTGTACAGCTCTACAATAAATCTTTGGAAAGATGAAACCAAGATTAACTTGTACCAGAATGATGGGAAGAGAAAAGCGTGGAAAAGGAGATAAACAGATCGTGATATGAAGTGTACCACATCATCTGTTAAACATGGTGGACCCATGTGAATTTATGGCTGTTAGCGGAAGTGGGTCACTAGTGTTTATGGATGATGAGACTGTTGATAGAAGTAGCAGAATGAATACTAACATTTCCAGGGCTATACTCTCTGCTCAGATTCAGTCAAAACTGTTTGGACTACATTCCACAGACCAAGTAGATAATAACCCATACCATACTGCAAATGCAACCCAAGAGTTTCTTGAGGCAAAGAAATGGGATACTCTTCAATGGCCAAGTCAGTCACCTGGTCTTTGTCATTTACTGGGGACAAAACTGAATGCAGAAAGACCTACAATCGAGTCCTAGCAGAGCATCTCAAGACATGACACACAGCGTTTGGTGAGGTCCGTGGGTTCTAGACTTCAGGCATACTTAAAGGCCAAAATATCCAAAAGTAAAGCTGTGTTGATCTGAACACACAAAGCAGCCAGAAAACCAGCTACATGGCCCTGGGTAAGAAACTGAGCCCAGTATAATTTGTAAGTTCTAAATGTTATAACGTTTTTAACTTAACATAATTCTTACATATTTACATACTTAAACCACTAGTTTAAATTGGGAGCAATTTGGTGCTTTGAATCAAAGCTAAAACTTCATCATGTGTGAATTTACTGTGATCAGCACTGCTTTTATTCCCACCCAGCAAGGCAACGCATGTGATGTCACCACAAAACTGCAGAAAAACTGTATTTTCAATTTAAAAAAAAATTCCTAATGAGGTCAATGGGTCAAAGATTAGGTCTAGTGCAAAATCGTCCTGTCCGTCATCCTATGTAAATGCAACTGCAGGCTTTCCATGTTCATGCAGTTTTATTATTTATTCATGCCTGTTTAGGTGAAGACAGACTGAAAGATGAGCATCAGCATCATTATTTTTGTCTTATTTCTTTTATGCTATGTTGATGCTTTGTCTTCGCTCTTCATAATCTCCCTAAACTTTATTAGGTTATTTTCTAAAAAATTTCTAGTTAAATTCCATGTTTGTGGAAAATAATCAGACTTTTCAGCGGAGAAATGCATACGAGTTTCTCAATTGTTTGTTTGTTTTCGCTTTCTGTAAAAACTTTACATACTAAATGCAGTGGGTGTAAATAAGTTGTTTTTTTTTTAATTTTAACTTAAAAAGAGAGATGGGTGTTTCGCCTTTAAGAGTTAAGAAACTTGAAACCTTGTTTGCGCAACAATCAGTGCAGCTCAGCCGCCAAAGTGTCTAGACTAGCACATGATGGTAGTCAGCCAATGGCTCCACCGCTCTCCTCGGGGGCCCCGTGTATGTGTGTGTGTGAGTGTGTGTGTGAGGAAGAGAGAGGAGGGGGGCAGAAAGAAAAAGAGCGAGAAATTGAGAAAGAAAGGGACCTGGGCTGCAGTTTGGTTTAGATCTGAGCAGAGAAGCAGGAGCTCTATTCAGCCCCGGATCGATCGGCTTCGTAAAGCTCATTTCAGCACGCATGGACGTTTTGTTTGGATTTTAAAAAGAGAAGAAGTGCACTGACTGAAGGATCCTGACTTTGCGGTGCATTTTCTTTGGATTAAAAAGCATCGAAGTACCTCATGCTCTACGTGCCGGTGTAGAAAGTAGAACTGGGGTCGCTAAAAGTCGGGAACTGTTTGAGGCAGCGAGTTGTCGTCTTGCTTTGGATGCTGTTGGCTTTGGATTATGTTATAGAGTATATTACTTTATGTTTTCATGTGTTCAGATTATTTTTTTTATTTGCTTGTAAGAAAAAAAAAATAGGCTGTAAACAGTCAATTCCACAGCGATCCTGGAGAATAAGCCACAGTTTCATAGCTTGTTTATTTACAGTATAATCGGCTGAATTCATGCCTTTTGATCGGAATGCTGCAGTGCATTTGTTGCTCGGTTTTGCTGTTGTAGATGCAACAAAATCTCCTTAATTCTAATGTTGCGGTTTTGCCACCAATGCTCGTCACTTGGCTGTGCATGCACTGCACGGCATTTCACCGTCATTAATGTTTTGCAACGACCGGAGAAGTGTCTTTAATATTAGGATATCCGTACAAGAGTAATAATAATAAAAAAATCCTTATAGATTTTCAAGTTGTCGTATGTTCAGGACGAAACGCTCAGGTCTTGTGCGGCGACTCTGGAGAAGCCGTTTGATCCCAGATAAAGAAGGGGAAGATGGAATTGGCAAAACTGGTGAGGGTTGTCGGGACGATCTGTTCAGCTACAACCCAGAGAAAATTCCCAAAACGGAGTTCAGACCGATGACCCCTAGCGGGTCTCTTGTCGTGGACATAGGGGGTGTGTGCCCCGTGGAGAGCAGCGACTTGAGGGTCACGTCGGACCAGGATGGGGGTGCCGCGTGTGCCCAGGAGCAGGGCAGCCCCCGGTCGATACAGGACAGCGAATGCAGGACAGTGACGTGTTGCTTATTTAAAGACCGGGACCACTCCGAGCTTAGGGGTCCAGAGACGGCTCAGGGCACCCGGGATCCAGGGTCGTGTCACTTCGGGCTGAGGAACCTTGGACCAGGAGACAGCGACTCTCCGGAGGCGCAGGAGGCGATGCCACGCACGGTATTAGAGCAAGAACTGAAATCAGCCACATACGCTCTTTTAAAACGGCTCAAGGAAAAAGCGCTGGATACCTTACTAGAAGCGGTGGAGTCCAGAGGAGGGATGCCGAGCGACTGTGTTATGATTTCAAGGACAGAGCTGAGATTCGGCGGCCATGTGGCATCCCCACAGCTGCTTGTGTGTAAACTGTACCGCTGGTCTGACCTCCAGCACGCTGCCCAGCTCAAACCGCTCTGTGAGTGTAGGAGCTTTGGGGCCCCGGACAGTCCAACAGTATGCTGCAACCCCTATCACTACAGTCGACTCTGTGGGCCAGGTAAAAGAGTCTGCCACACAAACTGTATGCATGTTGTACCACAAAGGACTGCATGGTAGTTTAAATGACAACAAAGCATTAAGCATCTGGGCATCTGCACTTGTTTTGCATGAAAAGCATTCTTCAAAGTTTTCTCTGTATTTTCACTTTGACACATCTTTACTGCAGAATATTACGTCTTTTCTTTAAATGCAACAATTTCATATAACTTTCAAACATTTTCCACTTGATTTAAAGGGAGACCGTGGTAGAGTTACAAGGCAGAAACCAGCATTATTTAGGGGTGGGGAGTAAAGGGCCTTGGAAATTTTTCTGTCACACTGCTTTATTTGTCCTGCGTTGTTTGGCTTGGTTTCATACCCTGTGACAGAGAAAGGTTGGCCATTTGATTAAACAGTTAATGATTACCAAAGCCATCTTTACTGCAAGGTGAGCAATAATAATATGTGCGAGCAAAGGGACATGCACGAAGATTTGACAAGGCATAAATGTGGGGCAGATTACTTAGATGATACCTTGGGTAATTTTATTATATTTGTTCAGAGTGTGTGTTGAAAACAAGCCAGGATCTACACAAATTTTTCATCGGTTTATTGTGCCTGTCAGTTTTGACCCAGAAAGTTGAATTTGAACAGCTCTGTGTTGTTGCAGAGCTCACTTCAGCAGCCTGTGACATCAAGTTTCCAATAAAGGGGAGTTTGTTTGTTTGTTCCGCTGTCCATGTATACAGTACTGTGTGTACTGTATAGTGTGTCTGAGCAAGTTGCTGCCTTCAGAGTGATTGCCAGTACCTCTGTTTTGACTTTTTGTGTATGACATGTATGTGGCTGTTTAAAGTTACTCAGAGGTACAGACTCGCTGCCGTATGTCACTTTAAGTGGCGTGTGCTGGAGATTAAGCTTTATTTCCACAATCAATCAGCTATCTATGGCAGAACCTCCCTGACCTCTATTAAACAGATTAGATTTTGGCAGTGGATGGGGTCTACGATTCGAAAAACCTTAAACGCAGGGCCACTCGACCCCGCTGACCCAGTGACAACGCCTGGTATCATGTGTAAAGATGCAAGCGTTAGTATTTCTGTCCCTTCATTGGCACAGGAGGAGGATTTTCCATAACATCCATGTTTACTAGAGCCAGCTGGCTGTGACAAGCACTTCAAAGTCACAAGTTTAACAATATCAGAATTCATATTGAGCAAATGGGGGAAACTGATGTGGATTTTGGCCCCGGTGTCCTAACACGCTGTCCAAATCGATCAGAACCAATTATATGTAACCTCAAGTTTGCGGACAAACCTTGGTGTTTATTGGTTTGAATAAGATCAGTTTGATAGACAAGAGTGTGACATTTGTTCCATCTGCTGAACTGTGAGGCTGTGCTGTGGGATTTTTCTTTTTTTTTTTGTCCCCTCTGAAACTACCAAGATGAATTATAAGAAGAGGGAGAGAGGCACATACCCCAAATTGGGTCTAAAGCTTGTAGTAGACATAGCTCACATGCGCTCATGCGTGGCCCAATAGAGCTGGTATTTCTTTCACACTATTCACAAGGGGGGGGCTTTGAATCAAGACCTTAATCACCGGGTTTTGACAGTGTTTGTAGACGGGAATGTAAAAAACAGGATTTTTACAGGAATGAAACTCAATAAAACAAACAGGTTTTAGTGTAAAAAGAAGTCAGCCCTTTTGTAAAAACTAAACTAAAAACATAACATAATACTGTTCCAAGTTTTACGCAGAGGATTTTAAGGAATAAAACTTTATATAATGTGAAGCAGTGAGCTGAGATTGAAGTGGACAAAAAACTTTTCCCTTTTATTTTGCCAGCCATTATACTTTTCGAATGAGATCAGTTTCAAGTTGCGCTTTAAAAGCCCTTTTGTCCTGAGGAGGTCCCCTCATGCTATTTAGGTGAAGGAGTGGTGATAATATACAGTTTGCATACTACTGGCGCCAGACTGACTAGCTGTGTATCTGAGTGACTGAGTTCAGATCCTGGCAATTACTGCCGCCACTCTTAAAGGACCCACTGCTATTATGCTTTTCTCCTTCCCATTTTCCCTGTAGGCGAGGTCACTGTGTGCTCGCAAAGTTTTCTTTTCTTTGTGCTTTCCTTCTTCTTGTGCAAGTTACTTTCTTCGTTTCTCCTTTTTATTGGAAAAAAAAAAAAAAGTCAAGGCTTTGAACAGAATTAAGTTAAAAGGAGATTTAATGGTATTTATTAAAACACTAACTAAAAGTTAGGGTTAGTCTGTGGTCATATTAAAGACTGCTCAGCTTTAATAATATGTCCTCAAGTAACAGAAACAAATGAAGGGAGTGTTTCACATTGGTTTATTAGCTTTTTAACTAGCGTTTGAAGAAAATGAATTTATTTTTTATAGCACAGACACAGAGCTGTAAGAGTCAAGGTGCAATCTGCCGTTTCCTCTGAAATGTTGTGTGTTGAAGCTTCTGTATGTGACTTGAGCTGTGTATGTGAGCTATGTTTCTTGCTTTTACTGAAAACAAAAAAAGCAGCATGACTTCACACAGAATATAATGTCTGGATAGATCTTTGATACTAGAGCATTATCTAAATGCTAGATCATTATATGTGTATGCCTGTGTAAAGTATAGTGTACAAAAAACCTTACAGTTACCAGCCTCTAAACATTTTCACCAGTGTCAGAGGTTTTCACCTCCTAAAACATCTTTCTTACATCAAACTAGCCCTTAAAATCCAAACGCTGTGTCGCAAATGTTAGATCTTCTGAAACCATAAGTCCATATTTTCTCACGACTGACTTAACCTTATGTTTTACCTTCCTTTTTTTCCCTTTATAAGGTTATTGACATTAATGTTTTGTGTTACAGAGTCACCCCCACCTCCTTATTCAAGGCTTTCCCCTAATGAAGAACACAAGCCACTGGGTGAGTGACAAACACACAGTTGAACTCTGTTGCGCCTCAGTTCCTCATCTTCGTTTGAATCCTGCTATTAGCACTTGCACTTAATCCGTGTTCTGTTTGGGAGTGCTGAAGAATCGTTACGACTGATGTATAATGATTATTGTATTATAAAAATAATACTAATTAAAGACCATCGGAGCCTGTAAATTGGAAATAGCACGGTCAGTCGCTGTTTTAACAGGAAGAAACACAAATAGAGTAATGCGGAGAATTGTAATGGCTGTAACAGGGCACCATGACTGGCAATTTACATGGTAGCTTTGAGATGAGACCTGTGCCAGCTTGTGGCATAATGTCAACATGCCAGCTAGAGCCAGGGCAGATAGTATGGTGTAGATAGAGGTGTGGCCGGCCCATATTATTCAACCCTGCTCAGTGTGTATTTGCATGGTACAGGGTTTTTTCTGGGTTTTTTTTTTTTTTTACTGATGATCGAGAATTGCTTCAAATTCCTTTGAATGAGTTGATTGAATTGAATGATATAATCACATTGGCCTTATTTACTACGGTCATGTCATAATGATTCAACCCATCTCTAATATTGCTGTTTTTGAATCAATTAACAAATCTTTAAGGCCACTGAATTGGTTCAAAATGCAGTTTATCTTTTGGTAATTCAATTTTAACACGCTCATACTGTTTCATTAGCAGACACAAATGTATCTATGTAGGTGCTTTAGCTCAGTAGCAATCAGAGCAGGGGAGAGAAAGAAGAAATGATTTCATTTTATTAAAGCAAGCAGTGGTTTAACAGAAGACTAACCTGGGGCTGTACCATGTTCGGTGTATGAAGGGCAACACATAGAACATACAACATGGAGATGAGTCCCTCACTCAGTGCAGTCGACTTCTAAGGAATTGAAGCTTGAGTGTCTCTAAGTTTAAATCTGATTGGCAGTTTTAAATTTAATTTATAATACTGCATTCAGTGTCATAAGACCCTACGCCATGGCCTACCACAGAAATAACCATGTGTCGTGGTGATGCAGGCCACGTAGTAGTAATACGCCATGTAAACACAGTGTATTGATTAGCACATGGTTAATAACTGTTGCACAAAGTGTACTAGGCTGTAATTATATCCAGCTCACAATACTAATGCAACAGCTAGTACTCTTCCAGTGTTTATATGTGCTGTTTCGTCATTTTCATAGCTTGGACAAACTGTGTATAAACTTGGTCAGTTTTAATGTCTTCTCTCTTCTCTCTCTCTCTTACCTTCATTTCAGTTAAAGTAATTGTTGTTAAATATTTATTATCTCTGAGTAGCAGAACAGTGCAGACATACCAGCACACAAGTACAAATGCAAACAATGACACCGCCCACTGTGTCTTAGGCTCCACGCCGTCCTATAAATCAAGCTTTGTGCGGGATTTAAAGAAAGCGGTGGCAGCATGAAAAACAAATATTAGTGAGCTGGAAGCATTTGCACATGAGGTGCAGGATAAAATTCATAAAGAGAGTTGTCAGGAGATTGTGAGACTACCTTTAATGCTTATTGGATGGCACAAAGGCCAAAGGATAATGTTACTAATCACTGACTTTGGGGTCTGACTAATTTCGGTCCTGAGCTTTTTACTGTTAATCTCAACACTGTCCTCAAAATCAGTCAAATATGCTGTAATATAGAGAAACTGACTGTCTACCAATGCAGGGTTTCTGCTGTTGTATTAGCTTATTAGCTAATTGTGAACCAGATTTAAAAAGAAAGACTTCTCAGAATTTTTTTATATTACTAAATTAATGTTTGAACAATGCTGTTTGCAGCTGTACTGTATGTGCTACACAGAGACTACACCACTGAGTGTCTCTGGCTGATGATAAGTAAGAATATGGATTACTTGCCTGCGTTGTTAGTAGATCAGGGGTTGATTTCTGCTTTATTCCCCACAGATCTGTCAGACTCCACATTGTCTTACACTGAAACCGAGGCAGCCAGCTCACCAAACATCACACCAGGGGAATTTTCAGGTACGTGTCTTTGTTTTACTCACAGTGGGCCATCTGCAAATAAGCAGGTTTGACATGTTTTTTACCAGTTTCACAAATTGATTAGTAGAGGGTTAAAATGCCTGAAGCGCCAGCGTGTAAATACTGGTGTGATGTGAAGTACGGTGGATGATTATGGGTGGTCAAAAGCTTTCTGGATGTTTGTGCATACATGGATTTAGGTTGTAATTTCAGCTATATTTCCTTCCTGACTTACTTCTTAATATATGTGTGAGCAGCTGTTTGAAGTAGTGGCACATAACCTCGCACTAGCACTTATTACTCTGATTGATTCTAACACTTTCTGTTAGATGAAGCGATCCGTGTGGTAAAGATCAATTATAAATAGATTAGGCGCTTTGCTTTCTTCCCCGAACTATGTTTGAAATTGGTAGTTTGAGTAATAAAGATCATCATTCAGTTGTAAATAAGAGCGTCTTTCACGCTGATGCGTTTCCCCGTGGTTGCCCATGTTTTTTGCACAGTTGTCTGTGTCTGAATATATGAAGCTAAATACGAACACTTGCATTGGTGAACCATAATATTTCCACTGTAATAAATCAGGGGAGCTTTGAGTGTCACATCATCCTGTTTTTATGGCTTTGAAATGGTTAAATTGAGTCTAGCTGGAAAAAATGTGTCTGGAGTGTACTGTAACGACAATTCAGTGCTGTTCTCTGCACAGAATTGAGTGTGTGTGGGGGAGGTTTCATTTTGATGGTGTATTTTATTCTTTCTCATTAAGGACCATTTCAAACAGTCCAAGCTTTAAAGATAAGGGTTTCATTGTGAGCAGTGCAGCGGTTCAGTGGGGCGTGTGCATTGGCTTCAGAGCTGGCCTCCCCTCCTCTGTTTTTCTTTCAGAAATATTTGAGTGGGATCAAACTGTAATAAGATCCAAGCTTGCTCAGAAACACACACAAGCACACGTAGTTGTCCACATGCATGTGCACAGACACACATACAACCCTATCCAACCTCCAGCCTGGCTGTAAATGGGCTGCAGGGAGGGGTGGGTTCACGGAAATGGAGTTGCTCCTGTGAATGGGGCCACACCAAAGGAGGCGAGCAGAAACTGCCCTGTCCTCTGATGTGAAATGAAACACTCCTTTCTCATGGCCCACAGTGAGCATGCCTCCCCCTTTCATACTAGGGTCCTAGCCAGCATGTGCAGTGTCATGTGGACAGGGAGTCAGACCCCTGATTTTGGGGGCTTGCAGGGAATTGCATTTCCTGTTAAGGGGTCTGCCATGGCTCAGAGGCCAGGACACTGAGAAGTTGACATGGCTACCTGGCACTGAAGCATTCAGTCAGCGAAGGCCCCCTCCTCCCCAGCGCACAGGCTGTCACCACCTCAGCATGGCCTGGCGACACTCCCTGAGTCAACAAATGAGGGGCTTGTCAGAGCGCGCACCACAATTCCTCAGAGACTCTGGTGAGGGAGGATCTAGACATGCTAGGCTTTGGTTTCTTCCAAATGTTTTTGCAGGCCAGGCCAGATCATTCAGCAATGACTGTGATAAACTTTGTTTTTCTATACTAAGAAGTTTCATATACAAAAGCATTTCCATGTAGAGTAAACATCAGCATCTTGTCAACGATATAGAAACTCCATCATGTATCAGCTCTATTTCATCGTAACACCACAAGCTTAAAGGCCTCCATATAAAGCCTGCATACAGTAGCTGTGATTTAACATAAAAACCTGCAATGCATGTTGTCAGGTTATCCTCTGTGTAACATGCTGCTGACCTGAAGATGACTTTCCTTGTGAATCCCCCACCAGCTTAGGTAGAGAGAGTGTCTGTGTGTAACTAGAGTTGTGTGGGATCCAGAATCCACCCCTCACACAGGAACAAGTAAACCTCTTAAAAGCAAGTCTGGGGGGCACTGGCTGGGTGGGGTGTAGTCAAATAGTCAACTAGAGTTTGCAGCCCTGGGCTACAGAAATACCCGCCGAGCATTCTTTTGCGTCACACAATGGCACAGAAACAGATTGGAACTGGTTGGTGTGGTAGATAAGCTTGTTCTACCACTTTACCACAGAATATATTCAGATCAATTTGAATAGGTATACTCCTTCTACTTCAGATTATTTAGTGCCTTGTTAATATTCCATTAAATCAGTACGATCTATATTGTGAAGTTCCTGTTGTAGAGTTACAGTTACAGTTTAGATACATTCACCTGATCCCTTTGGTTGGTTTGTGCAGTTGTGCATTGTGCTAAAATGTTTTTCAAAAGCTTCTCCATGTGCAAGATGTTGTATTCAAGGTCAGTTTTATTCATATAGCGCCAAATCACAACAACAGTTGCCTCAAGGTGCTTTATATTGTAAGGTAAAGACTTTACAATGATACAGAGAAAAAGGGAAAAGCCCAACAATCGTGTGAGCCCCCCTATGAGCAAGCACTTTGGTGACAGCGGGAAGGAAAAACTCCCTTTTAACAGGAAGAAACCTCCAGCAGAACTAGGCTCAGGAAGGGGCAGCCATCTGCCACGATCGGTTGGGGGTGAGGGGAGGAAGAATGTGTGTAATATTCATACCTTCTGATCCTATATGCGCACAGACATTTGTACTCTTCGCAGGATTTATTTAAAAGTGGCGGTGATGTCAGTTACATCATGACTGGGTCCAGCTTTTTAGAAGATAATGTAGCTTAATGCTTTGTGAGTGTGTGTGAGTGTGTAGTGCTGCCCTCACATTCTGCCTGCACATGCTTCCTCACTGCCTGGGCCTCGTTGTGTGGCCATCAGTACACAGCCCTTTGATGCAGATCTCATTGCTTCCTGTATGACTGTCTGAGGGGGTGTTTCTACGCATTGACTTTATTATGTCAGTCACATTGTCTCTGACATTGGGGGCTCTTTATGCTTGTCGCTGCTTCATTATGTTGCTGTTCTGAGCAGCCGTAAATGTGAGGTGGCAAGCCAAGATATTTTTGCACTGGTACTTATTTCAGTCACCAAGGATACTTTTTTATTTTTATTTTTATTTGGGTTGTTGGCTTTTTTTTCTGAGTAATTGTGACTGCATGTAGTTATAACAGTATTTATACTATTTATGTACAATGAGTGATGCAGAGCTTTCCTTTGTTTGAGCCTGTTTTAAGACAATGGCTCCAGTCTGCCTATATTTATCAGCCACTGGAGGGGTGTCCTCAATTAAACCATTGGGATTTATCCATGTAAGACGACTTATAAAGGGTCATGTTGCTGTGAGCCGACATCACTGGTGTGACTGGGTGGGCTCTCAGATTATAGTGGTTAAGTGACCAGAAGACATGTGTAGTGAGAAGGGTCCTTTTTTTAAAATTATTTTTCTCTTTTCTTCCCCTTTGAATGAAGGGAAGTAGGAAGAGGGAAGCCATGACTGAAAGTTGCTGCTGAAGGAAAGAGGGTATCAGCAAGTAGTCACAGTTCCCACACAATAATCATAGATTGCTCCTCTGTGTCTGCCAGCCTGTCTCTGGTGGAAAGACCAGTGCTGTCTAGATGTCTTGTCTGCAGACAATTGCTGTCTCAGGTCCACTCTGCTATTTCTTTCTGGCAGAACAAAGCAGTTGGTAGATAGATATCTGTTGTCTCACTGATATGAAGCAACAGCTATCTATTTTGCATTTACATGCATAAGCTAAGCGCATTAAATTGTTCTTATCAGAGCTTGTTTCACGAGAAGGCGAGCGCTAAACATCAAACCAGTCACTCTGTCTGTGTCAGACAGTGGAAATGCATGGAATAATTAGACAGTCTAATCAAGGCATGTGATGCATCTCTTGATTAGAGCAGATTAGACTGGACACATTCCTGTTGATCTGACTTCGAAGGCATGTGATTCCCCTTGTGCTAGGATCTAATTAAACAGAAATTAAATAAATTAAAAGGCATGTCTACTGTACCAGCCCGCTTTTATCAGAGGGTGTCGGACACTGCCATTTTGTCAAAGCCGCTAGCGTCCTTTGGTGTCTGTCCTGTGACACACTGGGCTTATGGCAGTATTTAGACAAGTTTCTTACTCCAAACTCATCATCGTATAAAATTTGCCAACTATGCAAAAAACCTAACCAAGTAGATTTGGTGCCAAAAGCAAGCCGGCAAGTGAAAGCAAAAAATAAAACAAAGTGCAAACAAAGTAAAAAGAGGTAATTAACAGGACACAAACCATTTTTTCCCCACAGTTAAATTTGAATTGGCTTTTTTTTCTCTCTAGCCTAATTGTTATCCCTAGTGCCATCATATAAGCTTATTATTTTGAATATAAGTAACTGTCATTTTGCGTCTCTATCATTTGTACACGCTGTATATAATTTAGTCACTGTGCAGACATCTGGCCTTCTTGGTGTAGCAGCAGGACCCTGACACTGCTTTGCTCAGGCAGAGGTATGGGCTGGCAGAGTTGCATCAGCATGCTAGCTATGTCCCCCTCCTTCGTCGAGGCATGAGACCCTTCCTCCATCCTAAAGACCCCAGACTGATACAGCCCCGGCTCATCTCCCCTTGCAGCCTGGCTCATGGCCTCAGGTTTCCACCGCAGCCCAGAGCCTTCCCAGCGCCTGGCCGCCCACACTCCCTCAGGAGCCCGAATGCTCCAGGATACGGGATGTGGAAATAATGTGACTCGAGTGCTTCCACCCTGCCTCCCGAAATCAGGTTTTGCGGATTGTTTATTTGAGGGGAAGGAGGCCTCAGACAAACATCCTGTTTTAAAAAGCTGCCTGGGTTTTGTAGCACTGCAGGGCGGTGAATTGCCCCTTTGACAGTGGGGAGAGACTGAGGAATGTTGAAGAGAAGGCAAGCATCTCAGGGGACGTGAGGGGGCTCTCCTCACCCGTTAGTCTTGTCCAGTTTGCAGAGTCCCATTTTAGGCTTGGGGGAGGTGGAGCAGGGTTACAGCTATACATCCTGGTGCTCTATTCTCCGTGCAGCGGTGTAGGGGCTGTACCCACAGTCCTCGTCTCAAGTATCCGTTCCTGTCCTGGGAAGCTGGCTTCCGTTTCCCCTTACGTAACACTCATACACACAGAAAAAAAGAGCCATTGATAAGAGCGATAAGGCCATTTTTCATTTTCCCTTTCTCAGCATTGTTAGACTGTGGTGTGTCAGAAATTTGCTTTCAACTTTTTCTGGCTTGAGTCATGACACGGAGGATTCTCAGTAGAGTCCAGCAGACGTTTTTGCCATTTGCAGAGGGGTCGTTGTGCATGTGATATTATTGTCTCTCTTATGTGCAAAAGAAACTGTTCTGGCCATTGTATACTAATGTTTCTAACTTTTTGTTTACAGATTTTTGACCTTTTTTGACCTTAGCCAATATTTGAGGCATTTAAAGGAAGTCTTTGGTTTGTAGGGAAGAAATCTTCCATGTGTAGGCTGCCTGTGTTCTGCAGCAGTGTTTGAAGTAAGCACCTTTTTATCTTCTTCAGTTATGGCAGAAATTCAGAAATTAGTTTACCCTTTGTTGAGCTTTTGTTAAAATACTCATTTGTTTTGAGAGCTGATTTTCAGTTAGTATTACCAACACAGGCCCTAGATGCGGTGAGGTAATGTGACCTCTACGTGCAAAGTGAAAGCCCTGCTAATCTAAAGCAGTCCTTGGAGAGGCCTGAAACCCCTTACATGTCAACAGAAACTAGCCTGCTGAGCTTAGTATTTAACTGTCTCGGTTTGGCAAGCCAGTGTGGTGCCATTGCTGCTGGGTGTTTGATTAACTTAACTAAAGGACTCCCAGATAAATCTACAACTTCGTACCTGACCGAGCCTCTAGGCTCACAGTGCTGTACTTGTCATTTGATTTACAGAGTGGACTGTGTTTCTTTTTAGGCCTTACCACACAGAAAGTACAGTCAGTAGAAATAACAGGAGGTTTGCTCGGTGTGCTATAATTTTTTTTTCTTTTTTTGCCCCATATTCTACCTTAGCAAATAAAGTGAGTGAGCTAATCTTGACATGTGCTCAGGGAGGGCTGCCGTTGCCATCCTCACTCCCTTCACACTGCAGCGCAGCACCACTCTCCACCAATAGGGCCATTCATTCAGCTCGGGGCAAAGGGTTAGAGCAACAAATAAAGAGCGTGCAATGCCATTAAAAATGTATGGAATGCCCAACTGTTAGTTTAGCATTTTAGTGTGCCTCCCCTCAAAGCTGAGAGGGGGAACAATACTCCCATTTGAGCTGGGCTCCGTAAATGTGCTAGTCTTGCATCCACAACTGGCATAGAGTTGCGAAGGAGGTGCCAGTTGTGGATGCTGTTTTTATTTTCTGACCATTTCACCCACAATTACAAATCCAGACACTGGCCAAGGCCGTCTATGATTTAGGCCAGCCTGCGGCCTGATTGCAAGCAAAAATAGATTTAACCCCCCCCAATCCTCCCCAGAGGAGCATTGACAGTTGTGCCTAAACCTATAGCTGTCAGTATTTTTAAAACTCAGAATAGCCAGCGCATTCTTTGAGCTTTGAGAATGCTCTGTGGATTAACTGTAGGGGCCCATGTCAGTTGACATCTCTACACGAGACTCTTACTGCTGGAGGGAAAGGATAGCTTATTGTGGATTGGTGAACAGTAAACTCCTAGTGCTTCAAGGAACTGGTTAATTTTCTCTCTGCATGTAAATTGAGATAGAGCACTTGGATTTATTAATTTTTTTTGGCCTCTTTCCTTATCTTGAACGTGGTCTACTGGAGCTATATCTTCATTCCATTACCTTGTCTTAACATACGGCCAAGTATGATAGACATAATTTGGAGCCTTTCATCTTGTTCCTGAAAACTGATGCCGTTTTATATCTGACAAGAAAACATTTATTGTTGAGTACAACTTGACAAAGTAGATTGTACTGTGAGATCAAGTTTTTGCAAGTAGTAGTTGTTACAACTTGTAAACAGGCTTATGTGAAAACTCTCATTTATTATGTTCCCCGGGGAAAACTGTATTTACTTTTGTCGTGTGTTTAACTTATCTTTTATTTGTGTGCATTTCTAAAGCCTTGGCGGTGTGGCTCAGTACGTGCAGTCAGCCTGTCGCATTTCAGGGTACGGTTTAGATTAGAGGTCTGGCTGTAGCTTCCCCCTCTTCCCCTCTCTGTGACTGCCAACACATAATTTACTTAATGAAATCCTGCCATTCCCTTTAGCTTCAAGATTTTTTGCAGATGTTGACAGGGAAGGACTTTGTGAATTATTGGAAATGTTCACTCCTGCATTTTTAATGAATGTCTTGCTTGTTGTGAACGGGCTGACTTATCGGAGATGAGGTTGGGTGGGGTGGGGGGGGGCAGTTGTCTTTGTTTGGGGAGCCAGTGTCTGGATGCCCGCGGTGGAGCAGTGTGGGTTACACCCAAGCAAGTGTTGTGATTGAAACAGAAACTCTGGTGCCACATTATCCTGACAGAACACATTCTCCTCACAGACTCTGATCCACTGGGCCAATCAATAGAAAACCATTGTTTGAACAGCAACCGTGTCCATCATAGCTGCTCCACCTCCCAAGCCTGGTGGAAACCAAATACCTACCTTTCGCCTTAAATTAGTCAGACTAACATAACTCGAAATAATAGAGCTCCTTGTTACTGCTCATTTGAAACCAGACCTTCATCATAGCTTGGTTCCATAGCCCAGCTAAAATCGCTTTTCTCCCTACGATATGGAATCTCGGTTTTCCCAGAAGAAAATTTGTGCATGTTTCAAGCCACGCACCCGAAAGTTTTTGACTTCACACGTGATGTCACTGCTGAGGATTAACCAAATGAACCCCCCCCCCCCCCACAAACACAAACACACACACACACCCC
>VUQG01008799.1:6404-18852 GCA_015106755.1 Etia nguti | reverse complement strand
TTTTTTTGTTGTACCTGCCTGCCTTTGAGTCTTCTGTTTTGTTTCTAAACCTGCATCCAATGACAGCTACCGCATGATAAAACATAGCCATGACCATGCTTGGGTTATTATGATTATGACTATAACATATTATTTTATAATATGCATAACTAGCACATGCAGCAGTTGGGTATATGCATTGCATAACACCTTAGCACAGGTGACTCAGCAAGACTTAGAGTTCAGCCTTTTGAATAAGAAATGTGTCACGTTAAATGTCTTATCTCCTCCTTCTGTTGTATTAGCTGAGCATTTTCCTAAATTGGCAGCGTATTATTTCTAGACAAGATCAATACTCCAGCTGTCCATATGAATTAGAACACAAAGCACAGGGCTGGCGATACCACACAGATCTTTGTTTTATATGTTAAAACTGAGTTATTGTCAGCTGAGTGCCTGAATGTGTGCGATTAACTACAGATACAAGCATGTTTTGGTTTTTTTTGTTTTTACTAAAACTGTGTTTCACTAAAGACACTAAACATCGGCTTGTGTGACTTTGTGTGAATAACAAATACATTTTAAAGTCACTTGCAATGCAAGGACACCTATTTATGTGGAGTGGCCAGGGGGATTGAACTGCTAGCCTGGCAAATCTCTTTTATCACAAGTAAGGCTGCGTGTATCCATTGTGCAAATCCCATCCTTTAGTTTTTATTGAATGTACGTTTTTGCTTCTGCAGACAGACAGGATGCTTAGTCTGAGTTTGGTCATTCCAAGAGTAGGTCAAGTGCCATGGAGTGCCCCTCTTTCCCTGATTCTGATCACAGCACCAAAAAATAAAATTGGTTTCTGACAAGAACAGGCTTTTGCGGGATTTTGGGGGTATATGAAATCTTCAGACATCCAAAAATCTTGGGTATCACTTTTATCAAGTGTGATGAGCTGGCTGTCAGTTTTTCCCAAAGGAGCTAACGTTGAAACAATACCTGTCATTTAGGTTAGCCAACACTTTCTCTTGATTTCTTGTGAATAGTCTCTCTCTCTCTCTCTTTCTCTCTCTCTCTGTCTGGCTCTCTGAGCTAGCGCACACACATGCACACATGTATACACAGAGAAATGCGAGGGCTGTGGCCCATGGGGATATTTTTCTTTTGGCTGAGGGATCAGAAGGATGCGGAGCTGTGAATGCTTCACTCCCGCTCTCCTCTAGTGTGTGCACTCGCTCACACTGTGTTGGGAATTAATGACATCTCTGTGGCCCATCAACAGCACAAAACTCATGGGGAGAAAACATAAGAGATGGAGTTTGGAGAGAGCAGCTACGGAAGAAGAAAATGGCAGATAAACCTGGCACTTTATGTTGAATTTTTTGACCGGTACTGCAGCAAAAGAGGTGATAAAGTACTTGAGAGCAATAGGAATGATGAAAAAAAGAACAATAAGTTAGTGCTGAGTCAGATTGGTGATATTGCAGGAAGAGGTAATTGCATTTTGGCTTTCTACCAGAGACTTGCAAGAAGGAAAAAAAAAAATCAAGCTTTTACACTTTATGCCCTTTCCTTTTACCTTCTTACATTCATGCTGAGGTACATTGTTTTACTGAGTAATCTCATTCTCAAGTACACACAAATACAGTGTGTGTACCTGAGACAACATACACATTGAAGCAAGAAAACACAGTAAATGTAGGTGGGATTGAAATAGTTATGAAAAAGTTAGCGAGAATGGGAGGGATTAAGGAAATGTTGTCACAAGGACTTTTAACCTTAGGATTTCTGTAGCTCAAGTGAGATATCAAGTTTCAGGACATTAACTGCCCTGACTGTCTGTTGTCCTATATTAATGTTTTCTCTCTTTTCCCCATTTGTAGTGGCTCCAATTCCCAATTTAATATTGGCAAGCTGTTGGGCACAGTAACTAAAAATGCTGCTGACAGCACGTTCAGTCTCAGCAGACAAAATCAGGCAAGGTAGCTCTCCTGAGTTACCCCATCTAGGACATTTTTTGTTGTATTTCTGCACTTGTGGACATTTAGCAGCACCGCACCTGTCCCTGCATGAAACCAAGCATAGCTGTCTGAAATTTTACATGTAGTTCCCTTTTGCTATCCTCCTCCTCTTTTTACAGCGTCCTTAAACCCCTGACAGACTCAAGCTCCCTTTACATACACATTGAGTCGAGTATAACAAATTGTGTCTTTTTGATGCCACTTAAACATCTTAAATTCAATTTTTAGTTTGAATTTGCTCTTAAATGTGCATGTGCCCTAGCAGTGATAGAGTTTTTTGGGACACGGCATTAAGCCATCGATTGCCTTTATGAGAAAGCCGAGCAGGGCTTGTGGCACCTTCCAAACATGGCCCCAGATGGTAGCAAATCCTTCCCATGATGTTCACCAGACCTTCTGGCACAAAGCCTCGGCCTTCCCATTCATGCTATCACGTTCTTTTCTTACCCCCCTTGATGTTTGAGGGACAATAAGGTCTTTTTTGTAACCTACTGGGTCACTCTCGATTATTCTGAGTGGATCACCCTATCAAAGGTAAGCCCCCCTGCTCGCTGATGTTGCCACGTGTCCAGTCACTTTCTTCCCTTCCTGCTCAGCCTGTGCACCCATCATTATTAATTCATTATAGATGTTATGTTTTTATGTCTAATGCAAAAAAAAGGAATGGATATTTTAATAGTAGGTGTATTTATTTGTTTTTTTTATTATCCATTATTGTCCACTATCTTATTGCTATATGATCACTAATTAAGGGAAAATGATATGTTGTTTATGCATTATAAATAGATCTATGATCCTTAATTGGGCAGAAATTGTTTTATGAGGATTTTCTTTGGGTCAGGTCAATAGTGGCTTGGACCACACTGTGCATTTACAGAGTAGGAAAAGTAAGAATTAAGCTTGTATTTTGTCTGCTTAATAACAACTCTTTCTTTTTCTCTTTCTCTTTCTTTGACTGAAAGCTGTGGATGTCAGCCTTCTAAGTTTATTTGAGTCTATGTATTACCTTGTGACTATCTCAGTGATTGTGTGGCATGCTGCTCAGCAGATTAAAAAAAAACAAACACTTATTTTGTAGTTGCAGAACGGCGCATCATAAAAATCAGGCTTTTATGTCCATCAGCATTGAACAGTCATTTAAAATGAAAGCTGTTGGCGGACACTGACACAGATATTGGCTTACAGACAGACAGTCCATTACGATTGGCAGTAAATGTAGGAAAAGGGGAGGCATTCCCGCATTACTGAAAAGAAGTTCCCTCTGACATAATTTATATACATATGATAAAACTGGTACCTTCATGATGCTTCATTTCTGTTACAAAACAGGCACATGTCCACCAACTTACCGCATATAAAAATGCAGACAAGCGTGTGACTATCTCACCAAAACACATCTATCTCCAACCATCCATTCTGTTAAACTCTTATCCAGTGTAGGGTCACAGGGGGACTGGACACATCTTATCTAACACTTCAGGTTGCGCTAGATTAAAAGGGAGGCTTTTCTCAAACTCAGAGCTGATTGAACTAACTCTGATCAGCTGTCCGGGACGCAATGCTGGCATTGCAAAACTCTCAAGTTTGTTGAATCTGCTTTTTTGTAATGACTTAATATAATGTAGAAGCACAATCTGGTCATTTTCCAACATAAGATATTTGAAATTATTCATTTTTTGAGCTATATTCTTGATAATAGGATGACAAAACCAGTGGAGAATGCTTCCTTTTCAGCTTTCCAGCAATGCCAACTACAAAGAACTGACATATATAATGATAATGTAAGTAGGCATGTTCAGTCAGCAGAGTAAAGTGAGTTTATTATGTGCAAAGTTTAAGCTCAACCTTTTATTCACTTTTTGTTTGTTTTTTTTACTAGATAGGCTTCTAGACTGAGTTATATCTAATAACAACCTGCAGTGATTTGTTATACCAAATGCCAATACTTAACTCCAGTGTCCTCCCATGTGCCTCCATTACTGACTTGAACAAATCCTTGGCTTATTTGGGTGCGTTAGACATACTGAGTCAACATTTTCTGTTCATTTTCTCTAGGTCCACCCTCTTGAGTAAGATTGATTACATAATTGACTTGTGGTCACCTTAAGTACTAGAATTACCCTGGACTGCTGACTTTAGCTTGCTCTCCCCAGAATTTATGCCATCAACATTCATGGCCAACTTACTCGGCTTAGATAGCCTAGAGGTTTCCATTAGTCCATTTCCACATTTACTGAAAGTGACATCTCTGTAGTTTGAAGTGGTTGTAGTTTTCTTAGTATACCTTCAAAGTTAGAATAGACTTCCTTAAAGTAGAGACGGTAAATGAAGATGATTATTTACTGATTCTTTATCACTGTTTGTAAAAGAAATACTAACACTAACAAACACAAATGACTGTGAACCAAAAGACGACCGCTGACAAATATATAAAGGATTTTTCTAATCATCTTAAAGATCAACCTGACAAAGGGACTGTAATTAAACAAGATTAATGAATGAATGAGATCAAACCAACAATTAATTAACTGTACTATACATCCATCCGTAAGTTTTACAATAGAGGTAGTGATGGGAATTCTTGCTCACTATAAAAGCAGTAATGAAATATTTAAGATGTTTATTATTAAATCAAAACTCGACTTGTAATAACAAGATATGCAAATATTCCCATGTTGGAAAGTAATATTTCATATCGAAGCGCTGAAAGGCTGAATTTTACCAAATACTTCAGTGTTCAATCACTTCACTGTTATCAAACAGTGTTATTAATGCAGTTTTTGTTGAGGAAGATGAGTTCTGGAGCACAGCAGGGCAGAGATCAGCAGTGTATTTGCACTAATGGGGTGATAACACCCACACAGGAAAGCACTGGCATCTTTAAGTGACAGCTCCTGCTGTCTGTTTTAGTGCTTACTGGTCTGAAGAGGTCACTGAATCCGTTTTGGATAGATCTGGCTTCCTCAGCAGTCCGTGTAGGCAGCTAGTTTGGTGCGGACCAGCTGGCTGTAATTCAACAAGATAAACAGAGAATGGCTCAGTACAATCCTAATCAATAGCTACAGAGCTGTTTTAATGAATTAGCAAGCAGAAGGAAGAATGAATTAAAGCAGCAAATTGCAAAACAAGAGTTGTGGGCATTCACAGATATACTGGTTGGAAGAAAAACACAAAGCAGACGCAAGTGCACTGCAAAAAAAATAAAAATCTTGAAGCCTTTAGAAATTTCAATTTTGATTAATGGGAAAATGAAAGTGCCGTGACACTGCTGCAAGAAATGATCCCTTTTTAACTTGACAGCACATTTCTTGGGAAAAAAAAACTAACATGAGATTAAATGGGAGTTTTAAGAGGCGTTGAGCGTAAATTCTTTAGGGAATGACAACTATTCCGATACACTAGATGATTCAACTGACAGTGAGGTTTGCTTTTTGACTCCAGGTTTTGATGACCTGACATCGATCCTCCATCTTCAAGCTATTAGATATCTGAAGCACATTCTCCTTCCTTGATGTATGAACATCAAATCAAATCAGATCAAATCAGAATCCAATATTTGCCACGTTTTTCTACTCGGTGTGCATTTAGTCAACAAAACATGTAATAAAAGAATCTAGTTTATATCCTCAAATATAAACAAATGATCCTCTTTTTAAAACTCATTTTTCATTTTTATTATTGTGCCTAGAAAATCAAACCTGAAAGAAGCTGTCAGGTAGTCTCTCGAGACTTATTATCAGTGGGTTAATATCTGATGACCTGATGTTTCTATGGGCCTGTTTTTCACTGACATTGAAACACATTTCTGCTGACTGATGAACAACAGATATATCCAATTATTTTTGAAATTAAAACAGTAGTCAGCTCTTCAGTGAGTGTTTACGCCAGTGCTGAATCACAGAGCTTTCTTCTGTAACAGAGGATCTAAGTGAATCAGCTGCCAACCATAGCTAATTACTATTCAGTTGCCACTTACAGATGTGTGCAAAGGTTTCTGCACCCTCTGGGCAAATTACATGTAGTATCATCATTTATTTGCAGGCTGAAATGCGTGGCTCACAGTCTTTTCCACAGACTAATGATAATTAACTCGGCTTAAGTGAAGGTATCAGAAAGTAGCGTTCTTAAAATGATGCTCTAAGAGCGGTACCTTAAATAAGCTCAAACTGCTATAATCAAAAACACTAGCTTGTTGTGGCCACAGGGTTAACAGAGAAGGGAGAAGTTTATGTATTTTCAAGGTCATTCCTACACAGTAAATGTGGACACTGACTTGTCAACATTTTTGTGGGTTTTAAGGCTGAGCAAGCTTTACGTATCAGCTGGCAAAGACAGTCTGACAACAGGAGAATAATTAAGAGAAAAAATAGATTTATATTGTCTGTTTTAAGTTTTAAGTGCTCAAAGGACTCTATGCAGTCTTGTGAAAACCTAGGTTTCTAACCATGTTTCTGCAGCTTGTAAAATCACTTTTAACTTTTGAATCTTTTTCTGCAAGCCTTTATCAGTCTCTCACATTGCTTTGAAGGAATTTTTCCTAATTTTTCTTTGCAGTGTTACTTCAGTTCATTGAGGTTTATGATCATTTGTTTAAGGTTTATAATTTCTTATAAGGTACCACCACAGCATTTCAATCAGGTTGAGGTCTGGAATTTGACTGGAACGCTGCAACACTTTCATTACTTTGTTATTCAGCCATTCTGTTGTACATTTGCTGCTGTGCTTGGGTTCACAGACTTCTTCCTAAGCTTTAGTTGTCAGACAGATGTCCTCCCATTTTGCTCTAGAATACCTTGGTATACAGAGGAGTTCATAGTTGGTGCAATGACTGCGAGGTGAGCAGGTCCTGTGACTTCAAAACAAGCCCACATCGTCTACCACCGTGCTTGACAGTTGGTATGAAGTGTTTGTGCTGACATGCTGTGCTTGATTTTCATGACATGTGATGCTGTGCATTGTGACCAAATGCAGATATTAGTAATTGTCCATCTCTTTCAACAGAGCAAAAAGAACATCCAACATAACCTTGTTAAAGTGAGTCGTCAGTGAATTAGTAGTGTACAAAGACTGTTCTGTCCTAAAAAAGAAATGTTCATATGTGAAGCAACAAAGATGATCAGAATTTCCAGCATGTTAAAAAAAAATGGTAATAGATTTTCAGATTATTTGATTAATACATTTTTTATTATCTTGACGGATTGTTTTCTGCGCCACAATTGCAAAGACTGGGTATACTTTATAAGTGGACGCATCTAAATAGGGGAGCAAAACATCTGGATCGGTGGTTGTCTTGCATCCTCCAGCAATAATTAAAACACACACAGACGCGCGCGCTTACACATACACGCACATCTGTACATCTGTATAAGCTACAAGCTGAATTGCTCTCCACATAGAACTTCCTTTTGGCAAAATGTATGAAGGTGACATTCAGGAGTGAAGGTAATTTAGACAAGATAGCACTTTTAGCCAAGAATTTAGCAGATTGTACACACAGCTTCAACCCTGCAAGCAAATAAAATAAAATCAAATCCAACTTTGCTTGTAATTTTTGTCCTTTACTATGTGATGAAGCTGAAATAGATGAGTTGCCAAATTACCCATTTTCTTACATTTAGCTCTGTAGCCGTAGATCCAAATGGATTAAAACACAAAATTTGCTGAGAGTGAAGTTTGGAAAATGGTATCTGCTAATTAGTGACATACACCCCTGGGCTCTGATAATGTGTGAACATTTGTATGCAAGTTTGTACCCACATCTAGCCAGGGTTGGGTTCCAGGTTCCACATTTTCAGACTAAAGGCACATCTTATAATCAGTGTTTAGTCCTTTATAAAATCTTTCACTTCGCGCCTTTACCGTCATTTAAAGGGGGTCTTTCAACTTAAAAAATAAAGGCTCGTTTTATGAAGATAAAATTTTCAATCAGGTGTAAATTTTAAATAAAGTTAACTCTAATTAATTTTCTCTAAAGAATAAAGACCTGGTTTATTTTATTTTTGTCCACATTACAGCTTCTTTTATGTGCGAAGCTGATAAATTCTCACTTTCAGCCTTTTATTTTCACCTTCCTCCTTTCTAAATGTCAGTGCCGCCAGATCACTGTGCCGTCGTTCCACCTCTGAACACCCAAACGGAATTGAGGGGAGCCAAGAGGAACCGGAACAATTTGGCTTGATAGCACACCCTCTGCTCAACATTGCTAAGCGACCACCGTGAACTCAATTTCGTGAGCCTTCCCTTACCTAGAGGCTAGAGCAAGTGAGGGAGAGTGTGGATGTGTATGTTTTTGTGTGGATGTGTGTGTATTGAAGACCCACCTCTCAAGTGAATCATCCCAAAATCTGTGCAAGTTCTGGTCTGTTGGGTTTTTGGTCTACACTTGGTCGGTGTATGTTCATGTGTGTATAGTACTTGTGTGCAACTTTGCGCGCATGTGGCATTTGTGTGGTTCTGCATGAGTGAGAGGTCTCTGCTGGCCCAACTAGATACCTCAGCTGCAGACAGTCACACTCATATTACAAATAAATGGCAAATGATGGAGCACATTACTCTCTCTCTCTCTCTCTCTATGTGTGTGTATGTGTGTGTGTGTGCTCAATATGTACTGAAGACCTACCTCTCAAGTGGATTGTCCAAAAATCTGTTTAAGTTCTGAGAGACGGAGAGCGGGTTTTCATAGGACTAATTTTATTTACTATGCGAATGTGCATATTTTATATCTCCATATAGCACAATGCTCCAAATGGTTATTTCTGTTCATGTAAATGCTGTAACTTTTCATGGTATTAAATTCAGAATTTTCCTTTTTAGCTGCCTTAATCATCTTTTTCTGCCACCATCACAGAGTGTTGCTGGAAAATTGAAGCACTAGGAGCCTCTTTCTAGCACTTGATCTTAGTTTTACTCCCACTGATTTGGCATCACGAGCACTGCTTAGCTGAATATGGCAATCAAACACGGAAATGTAACTTAAATGGACTGGCTAATAATTTATCACTGACTGCCAAGAAACAGTTGGTGTATTCAGCTCTGGCTACCTCCCCCTAGACCGGTGCTGGATCTGACTGAATCAGATGATGTATTGTGTACAAGTGCATAGACAGACGTACAGGCAGGGAGAAAATGAAGACATGGGAAGACAGACAGAGGCTGAAACAAAAATCAGAATCTTGGCTTTTGTTTAGAATTTCCCCTTCAACACTCATTCTGTGCAAATGAGATGGAAAAGTCCTGCAAAGCTCTGTAGTCTTTTAATAAAAGAACACAGTTTAAACAATGTTATACCTAAATTTAGTGTCATTTCCACGATGTTGGCCAACAGAATTCAAACTACCTTCTACACATCTCGTACTGCAATCAAATTTGAATATTCAAGAAAAAAAAATTGTGTGTGTGTGTGCGTTTGGAGTGGGGTGGGGGCGTCAACTGATAAAGGTGTTGTCTCTGAAATAACTGCAATGCTGAACTACCAGCAAGACATTTCACAGGCAACAAAACATGCCTTTTTTGACCTTTAGAAGTTTACATTTATGAATCAAAATGATACATGCACACAAACACACATAAAGCCTTTCTGCTTTTTGTATGGCACACAGGTTGCACTTCAACATGATATTTAAGTTTATATTCAAAACAGTGTTTTGCTCCTGCAATACAATTTGGAAAATGGATTACCATTATGATATTTGGATAGCCAAACAATAAGTGATAATATCATATGTAAAATATAGAAAATGTGCTGTGCAAAAGACTTGAGCCACCCCTCATGTCTTCAGGTTTTTCTTCCAAGGAGCCTGACTTTTTTTTTCTTGTTGACTGTTTTTTCACTCTTTTTCTGTCCAGTCCTTCTAACAGACTATTGTAACTATTTTCAGAGGAAGGACTTTTTTCCCCCCTTTTTTTTTATTAAGCCACTTAACACTGACCCATAAATCATTCAAGTACTAAAAAGACACCTAACTCAAGAGATGAACCAGTGTTGTGAATATACAAAACGTACAACTTAGACAGGATTTTAAAGAAAACTATTATAAGAATTTTAAATTGTATCTTTGTTGTATCTTTGTTTTGGTTAAAATTGTCATTAATATGTATGAAGGAGGTGAGGGGAGAGGTATAACATGAGTGTCTACAACCATCTGTAAAACACAGTGGAGGCTCTGTCATGGTTTGGGGCTGTGTTTCAGCCTGTGGTGTTGGAATTATGAACACAGAAAAGTACCATCAGATTTTGATCCATCTTGCGATGTTATCAGGAAACCATCTGACTGGTTTAATTTTTCAGCATAACAATTATCCCAAACACACTGGTAATGCTCAGAAAAACACACATTATCAGTCAAGGATTTGCTTACTCAGAGTCTGGGTCTCTATATTATACAACCAATGTCTAATCTCCTTGACAGAGAACAACCAAAAAGCAGCAAAATTCCAAAGAAGAGATTTGAATGTCCTTCTATAAGCCTGGAGAACTATTCCTGAAGACCATTTTTAAAAATTACAAGAAGGTTTTTAACATATTCAAAGCAATTAACATATAAATACTGGAGGTTGTTTCATGGAGCAGAAAAGCAGTTCAAAAGAGAAGTGTAGTGAATAAAATAAAAGAGATATTCTATTGATACTTGGTATTTTAACACGTACAGTATTAAAGATAAGTAATATCGATTAGTCCATTCATTCTTTATGGTACAGGGTTGTAAGTAGAACAATATAGTGGTGCTGTGTGTTTTATTATGATGATCTGTCTGTGTGTGTAAAGATGCTGTAGGTAAATAACACATTGCCTCAGAGCCCTCCAGAGTAGATGTTCTGTTCCTGAATATGCCCACATAGTAGCTCAAAGAAACAAAACTTTATTTCCTGTCTCAGTGCCTGGTATCTACTACAAATCAAATAGTAATACACAAATACACAAAGAACTGTCAACTACAAGTAACTACACATACATACAATAGATGCTCTGAAGAGTCTGAGTTTGAGACTGAATATTATGCAGGCGGGGCATCTATCTGGTCATTTATACCTTTGAATGGATGTGGAATGCTGCCATTCTCATTAACAAGAGGGCAGTCCCTATCGTCTTTGTATGCAGAGTTTGGTCTAGGAACACTTTCCGAGTGAGTGGTACTGAAACAATTGGTGTGCCACTCTAATCTCAACACTGCTGCTGAGCTTTGGATCTGGTTGTATTTGGCAGACAGTCTCCCCTTGTGGTGTGGCAGCCTGCAATAGCTCTGCTCTTTGTGGCACTTCACGGTTGCCAAAATCGGAAGAAAAGGTCATTTATACTGCCGACACAGTGGGAGAAAAACACTCAGGTGTCTGCAAGAGAAGCCGGCTCCATGCTGAAGTTATACATCCATTCTGCAAATTAGCAACTGTGCTGTAAAGTCTTTTCAGTTACTGGTGCACTCTGCATCTACATACAATTGTCCTTCTCCTCAGTTTCCTGTCTGTGCCGCAGTAGAACTTTTCACCGTGCTTTTCGCCTCCTACTCTGTCGGATGGATTTCACTTCCCAGTTTTGACATGTATAGCAAATAACAGTATTTGTGTTGGCAGGCATTCTATGCTAAATTTCATATATTACCAGCTTAACACAATATTACCACTGATAATGTGATGAGATCCTGCAGTATTTAAATAGCTGTGATTTAGAATCAATTAGTGATTTCATGCTACAGGGTATTCCAGATTACTGAAGTACCAGGCTGTACTTTTTGCTCGAATTAGACAGTGAAAAGCAGGCAGACGGAAGCTGAAAAATGGATTGCAGGGGAGTGCTGCAGAAAAAGAGTGTGCTCCAAGCCCCTTAAGTCCTGGCAATAACATCAGCACAGTTCCAGATGTCACATCACTGGAACTGAGTCTAAAAAGTATCAAGAAAACACAACATGTAATTTTCAGAACTTACCAAGAGTAGATGCATCTCTGTGTTTTAATAGAATTTTGCAACTAAAATGAAAAACTGAGTTCATTATTAATCAGTAAATGTGCATACATTTACATGTCATTTCTGTTTATGGTAAACATCCAGTTTTCTGTCAAGGATGTGGAATTGTTTAGGGGTTTTTTTCAGCTTTACTTACTTATTTATTTCAGTTTTGTTATTGTGAGTGGCTTTGACAAAGTAGGTCATTCATTTGAATATGCAGGCACACAGACACATGGCTGAAAGAAAATTTCAATATAAAAGGTGAGGTGATTTATGTGGTGCCCCGCCTTGTTCCATCCAAGCCAAAGTGCTAGGCCCTCAGCTAGCTTGGCAACATGTGTCAGCCTACATTAGGTGGACCAGTGAACAATAGTCTCAGCCAGGAGCAGGTGGTTGTGACTTGAAACTCTGAGAGGAGGGTGTGCACTAATAGCGATGTGTGTGTGTGTGTGTGTGTGTGTGTGTGTGTGTGTGTGTGTGTGTGTGTGTGTGTGTGTGTGTGAGAGAGAGAGAGAGA
>VUQG01008797.1:6418-20868 GCA_015106755.1 Etia nguti | reverse complement strand
TTTATTTATATAGCGCCAAATCACAACAACAGTCGCCTCAAGGCGCTTTATATTGTGTAGTAGATCGTACAATAATAGATACAGAGGAAACCCAACAATCATATGACCCCCTATGAGCAAGCACTTTGGCGACAGTGGGAAGGAAAAACTCCCTTTTAACAGGAAGAAACCTCCGGCAGAACCAGGCTCAGGGAGGGGCGGCCATCTGCTGCGACCGGTTGGGGTGAGAGAAGGAAAACAGGATAAAGACATGCTGTGGAAGAGAGACAGAGATTAATAACAGGTATGATTCAATGCAGAGAGGTCTATTAACACAAAGTGAGTGAGAAAGGTGACTCAATGGAGAGATCAATTTCAAGGAGCAAGTTTATAAAAAAATTACTGACACTCCTTTTTTCTGCTGTCTCAGCTGAGTGTAAAGTAAAGTAGTCATTTGTTCACATTCTGTTGATAGGTTTAATTAATTTTGAGAGGTTTTCAGCTATTTTTTTTTTAAACACAGGATTTTTACAGGTCACTTTCATTAAAGCTGGGGAGAAGCCAGCAGCAGCGAAAAACCTCCCCTGGCCTGTTGGCAACGGCGCATGATTGGGAACTGAGAGTTGATCTGGCAAAGCAGTTAAAGTTCCCTGAAGTGGTGGCCAAGACAACGCTAAGACCAGACATCGTTCTTACCTCAGCTGATTCCAAGCAGGTAATCCTCTTGGAGCTTACTGTGCCTTGGGAAGATTGTATGGAGGAGGCCAATGAGAGAAAGAGGGCAAAGTATTGTGTGCTAGTGGAGGAGTGCCGGAGTAATGGATGGCGGTCAAGATGCCAACCCATCGAATTGGGATGTTGAGGATTCGCGGGCCAATCCCTCTGCAGGGCATACAAAATGCTAGGCATCGTAAGGGCCATCAAGTTGGCCACCAATGCAGCAGAAGCGGTATCGAGGTGGCTGTGGATCAGAAGAGGAGAGGCGTGGCATGCAGGGTAGCGCTACCTGGACACAAGCTGGGGCTTGATCAACCCTAGCTGGGTTCGCCTGGGAGAGGGGGTCTGATTGTTGAAAGACCCGAATCCCCCCATGACCCCAGGTTAAATCACTGATGATGTGTCCAGGGGCACCAAACGGTGTGTCTAAAACTATTAATAATACCTCAATTGCCTCAACACCTCGTTAGAGGTTTTAATAAGGATACCTCAGCAGCACTGAACAAGGAGGAAGAGTACAGACAAGATGTCAGAGCAAATTAAGGACAGAGGAGAGTATCAATATCCAAGAGCCATAATCACTTTTGTCTCCAGATAATATTCATTAACCAGGACATAAACATAGGCTCTTGGCTCAAATGATCACATGGGAACTATTAAAAACACAGTTGTGAAATTCTCACCTGTCTATTAACAGAAGAGTGTACTTGTCGCTGTATGCACTTTTGTTTAGTGAATCTAATGTGAAAAGCTGCTCTCTAACAACAGGCTGTGCAAATTATGAAGGGCAGTGGGGACTCCTATTAAATTGCTACTAGAAAGTACCTACAGGGCATATTTTCTCCATTCACTGGTTAAGGAATGAGGGGATTTGGTAAAATATGGGGTCATACTTTGGAACCATGTAGGGAAAGACACAAAGAGAGGGGAACAGGCTTCAGAGGACACTTCCGGCTTGTGCAAATAGGAAACTACAAAAATACATACACCCACAGTGAGTTATTTACATACACAAAATAAATGCCTCCTAGCACATTGGATACACTGAAACAAATATTTCTTCACAAGCTAAAATATCATGCACAGTTTACTAAGGCAACTTCAAAAAACTGGTGTAAAAGTCAGCTGTTAACACTGTAAGGAATGTTACCCCCACAACGAGAAGACACGGGCACTGTAGCAAGGCGAGTCTATCGATTTTCCAGGTTTATATTCACAACGGAGTCAGATTTTATGGTAGCTTCAGTGGTTGTTACAAAGCAGCAGAGGTACTGCAAATGAGCAGTGTGACGCTATGCCTACAACTTCAAGACTGTTATGTGATACCAGTAACCCATAGCTGCCACACTGGGGCCTAACAAAGTCGGAGCTAATATCACAATATATCCGATTCCATTCTGTTCAATAACAACAGCTAAGATAAGTTATATAGATGTAGATGCTGCATTGCTTACTTCTGTTCATTGGACCATTGTGTCAACACAGCTGCCATATTGTTCATGAAGCGCTGAACCTCCAGTTGTATTTACGGGACAGAGGCTCATACTTAATTAAAAATGATCATGATTGAATTTTAACATGATTTTGGATAGGATTGCATGCAATATGATTTGAGATACAGTGTTATATTTAATCTCTGGGTTTCCCTATGAAAATATTTTGATAACAAAATATCTTATGTTGTCGTTAGTAACCATAATACTTCTATATTATTACGCTTAAAGTTAACTTTACAATTCTACGGTTGCTTTTCGTGAACTTGAGCTGTAAAAATCAACTGTAAAATGCAACTCACACCATTTAAACCCATTTATTGTGCTGTCAAAGTATGACTTGAAATGTAAGTGTAAGTAAACTGCGACTGCATTTCAGATTAGTGCCGTGGTACTGTATAGTTGAAAGTCAGATAAGCGAGATTGCAGAGATGCAGCTCACAAGACTGAAAGCAGCACCTACAAGTATATATTCATTACAAAGCCAAGAGAGCGTCAACGCCTTCTGCAGCACACAATGAACACAGAAACTGAACATGGTTTGACCACTACATGCTAAAACTGCCATGCAACCCTGCACCATTCACTGAGGGTTTTGCCCATAACGATCAAGTACGTGTTAAATAGACTATTGAGTATAGAGTATTGAGCAACCAATAATATTATATCAGTCTTCAAATCTCTAATTTAATATCTGTGTGCCTATCACATGCTATTTTAAAAGATGCCCTTCCAGACTAAACTCTTAGCTATTAGCACAATTACAAATGTCAGTGGGATTTGGAGTAAATTTTTAGCTGGCTGGGATAGCTAACCGTCACTAGCTAATGCACATTATGCATAGCTCGTCACATTACGCAAAGTAATGAATGACCATGAAGCCTTACCGAGTGTTTCTCTGTGAGCCACATAATGTTTTTGCCTCATCACCAACACTTAGTAAATGCATACGAGTCTGTTACTGAGCATGTGTCTAGCAGCACCCAGAGTTATATGTAATGTTACAGTTGGGGTTTTTTTTTTTTTTATTTGAGATTAGCAAAGCAAAGGGGCTTAAAAAACATGATATGAACTTCTTGGATGACAATTAAATATTAAATATATATTTACACAATGTATGTTTAAACAAATTACTTCACAACAAAAAAATAAATCAGATAATCTAAATAACAGAAAAAAATGTGACTATTCTCTTTGGTTTCTGGTCAGCCTTTTCTGCGGGTAGTGTTGGTGTATAAGTATTAACCCTGTCCTCAAACTACAAATTCCTGGCGAATCACTGTTGAGCTGAGAGAAAAATTAGGATTCATAAGCGTCCTTAGTTGCCAAACTGTGTCTTTAAGCTACATTAGTGTTAAACCATAATTTTTGTAAGATACAACCAGAAAATAATTTAGAAACCAACTGACCTGGAACAAACTCAACACATAATGCAATACTTGCATTTCTGTTTTGGCCAAGTAACTCACTTCTGCAACTGTATCCATTGTTCCAGTTGTGATAGCAGCTACTTTGAATGGCTAGAACCCTGCGTGTGCTTTGAACACAAATTATACTATGTAAAGCAGGACTGTGTAAAGGTGTGCAGTATAGCACAGCAGAGCGTTTCATTTAGTGCTCCGTTTCTTCTTAGGCTGAAATGCATGTGTGTGTCGGGAGGACGAATCTCTGGTGTGTCCAGTTACATCACGGCAGCATGTTCAGTGTAGCTGATTGTGCAAATGTGTGCAAATATGTATGAATACAGAAGGTATTTCAAGTGCAATACAAGTTTGTCTCCAGAAACTCTGTGTGCCTCCATGGTCAGCTGCCATGGAAATGAGTGCGTGTTTGTCCGCGCAGGTGAACATGCTGTGAATAATGCTGAGCTGCGATGGCCTTGGTGTTGTGGTCTGAAAAGGCAGTTCCTCGCTGTCTTCTGCTTTGCGTGCGTCTCTCTGCCTCCTCTCCTCGACCTCTAGAAGATGCTTTGTCTTCGGTTCTTTCCTCGACCTGGAATTGAAGTTGACGCTTGTAGTTGGCATTGACTAATTCAAGCAAATGAAAGCAGTTTTTAAAAGAAAGAATGACTCATGTTTTTTTTCCTTAAAAGACTCTCTCAACCTAACATTTATTAGTTTGATGAAAGAGTAGTAGAAATATTTCGCAGTAGCTGAGCCTACTTCTGAATAAAAGAAAAGGAAATGAAAAAGTAGAGAGGTCTTTATTACTTTAACTTTTCTTTCAATTCCCCTGAGACTTTTTGGAGTGGCAATTTTATTGCATTAAAATGAACAAGCATGGCATGCTGTCCTCTCAGAGTGCTTTGCTAATTAGCAAAGTACATGTGCAGACACTTTAGCATTTCAAGAACAAAGTTGGGTTTTTTTAGGCTCAGATAAATTAACAATGGATGAAATTTTTCTATCTTGTCACTAATATGAAGAAAACACGAAGACTGAATGTCATAAATGTTATTTATGTGTACAAACTAGTGGCCAGATTTTGCACTGCGCTCAGATCCCTTACCTAAAGGCTGGAATACTGAGCTGCGGTGTCCTGGGTCCTTCTGGAGCTGCACCTCTCTGAGAGAAAACACTGAAGCAGCTGTAGCACAGATGGAGAATAAGTTATGGAAATAAGCTTAGCACGAAGCAAGTAAGGACATTTTTGTTTGGTCAATTATTCCTTTGCTCTATAGTAATAGTTCTTAGCAATGAATCGTATATCACTGGAAAGACTGTTTGTTGCCCTTGAAATGGTGCCACATTTGTAAGGAATGAGCTAGAGTACTGAATGTGAAAACCTTGCTAAAGCTTCTCTGCCAATACCAAACATCGTATTCTGCTCTTGGGTCTTGTTTGGTGTTGTTTACTGGATTAACAATTTAATATATTCATTTAACAAACAAGGCCTTCAGTAGAATTCGATGGAAAAAAATGAAGATGCATTGAAGGTGATTATGGGAATTCAAGTGACATGGCGCAGTTACAGGAAGCTAATGATGATGTGAGGAGGAGGAGGAGGAATGGACTCCTACTGCAATTTGTATTGCAGACAGTAGTTATGAGAAGGACTTACAAGTGTGGACCAGACAAGTGCAGAAGGTGGGACTCAACATAGGACACAACAACAAAGCACTCAGCAAGAGGCAACGTGCAAAGGGCAGAGTGTCAGTGGAAGAAGAAAAAACACCAGATGTTGAATTTGATGAATGTATTGAGGACGACTCAGAAGACAGACTTGAATAATGAAATGCTACAGGAAAAAACAACAACAGAACAAACAAACCTGTATAGTGTGTAGAAAGAAGAAAGTCATTAAACATAATTCCTAAAGAAGTTGAGCAAATTCTGGGTATGTACATCCACATAGGATAAGTACAGCTGCCCAGTGTACGAGCCTATTGGGAGATGAAGACAAAGCGCTTTGCTGTTTGTGACGTGACGTGTTGAGATTGATTCCTAAAATTGCTGATGCTGATTCACTTTTAGATAAACTGACAAAATCATGGTGAAAATCAAGGGAAAAAATAAAAATAAAAATCACATTTACGCATCTAACATGCTCGCAAAACTCAAAAAGTGGAATTTGAAGATGCAGAGACGTGCAGGGGGCAGAAAATCCAAATAAATCTGATGTTGGTTCTATTGGAGATGCTGTCCTAAAAATGGCCTCAGCTCTTCCACAAGGTTTTTGGAGAAAGCTCCTTTAAATCCCTTTTACAGGTGGAACACTTGAAAGAAAGAGGAATCTAAAACATAACATGATAAGTTTGAACGAGCAGAGTAAAAGACTGCAACACAATGGATGAGAAAGATTTGAAGGAAAAAGGAAGAGGCTCTTTGGACATCACAGACAACCAGGACAACGCCATCATTGTGAGATGGTATGAAAACAAACATGTGTATTTGGTGGCACACCGTCACAGTGGCAGTAATCTCTACAGAAGACCAGAAGAAATTAAAGCCCAGGCAGAAACCCAAACTCCTGTGAAGGTTTCAGGCTGCAGTTGGCACCTCTCTCAGCCCAGCAAAGGGGAAAGTCACTCTGTCAGACCATTATCCTCTCGAGTAACAAGATAATTTACTTTTAGGTCCTCACTTGTCACAAAGGGGTACCAGTGCGGGTAGCCGCACGTTTGATTTGGAGGAGTTTCATATTGGATACTGTCTTTCTGATGCAACCCCAAAGGGGATTTCTGTCTCTGACTGGAATTGAACAACTGACCTTTTGCTTGTCAAGCAAATGTTAATCACTATGATATAAGACAAAGACAAAGTTGGTAGAACTATATACAAATCTGTTCTCTGTCAAGATGATGCCACACTGCTTCAATAATGTTGAGGACCGGGCTCTGGGTGTCTCCCCAATTGGAACAGGGTCATAATTAACTAAATTAGCTACACGCTGGTCATACACTGCTATGACAAGACAACTGACGTGCAGAAAAAGACATACTCTGTATTTCACAGAGTATATCAATATCCAACTCTCTCTCTCTCACAGTGTGTGTGTCTTACTGTCTGCCAAGTTATGAATGTTGTCTCCCAGACTCAGGAAGTAGGGATGACGTAGAGCCGTTTCAGAGGAGAGTCTGCTCCGGGTGTCATACTGCAATCATGAGATAAAAACAGCTCATCGGTGAGTCTGAATATTTATGTTTTCATAACTGGGTGTGTGGATGTGTGGACCTTTACCAGCAACAGAGCAGACAGCAGGTCAATCCCTTCTGTGTCCAACCTTAGGGACACAAAGCAACAATTCAGACTGTATAATGAGTTTTGCTGCAAGAAATACAGTTTTTGAGAACAATTTCTGAAAAGGACACTAATTGTGCCTTCAAATACATATTACTACTGTAAACAATGAGTAACATTTTTATACTGCATTGTATTTTGTGTTTAGAGTTGACATAATTAACTTTGAGTCCAGCTAACTATGTAAGAGCTGAAACATGACCCCAACCCCAACATTAGCATATGCTATAATATTTAATAGTTAGGTTTGACAGTTGGGGACAAATAAAGTTACCATTATAAATGTGATGGCTCAAAAACTATTTACTTTCTTCAAAATATGTTTTGCATCCTTCCAAAACATGCAAGCAAACTGATACCAGCATCAGCAATTATTCTGCATGCTATGCTAATTAGCAAATGTTAGCTTGTTTTTTGTCTCCGTGAATAGGCAGTGAACAGAAAATTGTGAGTTTTACCGGGGCACATGGTTGATGAGAGCTTGAGGTCTGTACTGAGGAAAGAGGTAGGACATAAATTCCTCATTACTGCTGATACCAGGCCAGGTCTCTTCTGTCGGAGTGCCTGGTGGGCAAAGAAACAAAATATATTTGAGGACACTGCCACTTAACATTTTCATACAAATGTTCATCTGATCTATATCTAAATCACGAGCAAGACAAACATTAAGCTCATTGCGTCTTTACTGAATAGACACCAATAAAATAAATACAGTAGAAGATGGAAGGAAATTAAAGGGCACCACTTTTGGGGTTCAAGCACAGCTGGGCAAGAAAAATGTTATTAAAAATCTGCAGGAACTAACAAACGGAT
This sequence comes from Etia nguti, assembly GCA_015106755.1. Taxonomy (NCBI): domain Eukaryota; kingdom Metazoa; phylum Chordata; class Actinopteri; order Cichliformes; family Cichlidae; genus Etia; species Etia nguti. The sequence continues at coordinate 13,127 of VUQG01008797.1, read as the reverse complement.
CAACCCATCTCTGGAAACATGGCTAAATATTATTGCTAATGATGGCTTGCTCGAAGAGATTGTCAGGGGCTGGGTCTGTGACCCAGCATTTTGAGTTTATTTTGTATTTTTGATTCCTTATGTTATATTGGAAATATGTTTAGTTCTTGTGTTGTTATTATTAGTCAGGATTTAGTTGAGTTTCATTCTGGTTTTTTCATCTATAACTCCTGATTTATAAGTCTTTTGTTGTCCTCTTTGTAGTCTCTTGTCCTCAGTGTTTTTACTTTCCAGTTATGCCTCTGTGTGGTAGTCTCTCCCCGTGTTCCATGTTCTAATTGTCAAGCTTGCGTTGTCATGTCTACGTCTCGTCATGTTTCCTGTTTTATTTTGAAGAGTTCAGTGTTTCCGTGGTCAATGTGTTTAGTTTGACTTTTCCCTGTGGCATCATGTTTATTTGTGTCAGCTGTGTCTCCCCAGGTGTTTCTACTCCCCTCATTACCCTCCTGTGTATTTAAATCCTCTGTCCTCTGTCCAGTGTATCTGTTTGTCTTGCTTCACGTTTCAGGTTTTTTCTTGCTCCTGTCCAGATTCATGTTCATGTTTTTTTGCCACAGTTTTCATAGTTAATCTTATTTTATCCCAGTATAAGTTTTAGTTTTTCCCTCATTTTTCCTTGTTTTCTGTTTATGATATTCAGCCACAATAAAGGCTCGCTTTTTGTTATACTTTGTTTTTCTCCCATGTCTGCCTTTTGGGTCCGCTTCTTAAACACATGGGCGATCCCCGCCGTGACAGAGATAACGTTTTTAAGATAGTGTTTCTACGACCTTTATTTTATCCCTAAGAAGTTGGATGCACACTATAACTGTTGCATAAAGGAGGGGCAAAGGGCATTTGTAAAAAACCTACTGACTCTCTTTATGCATTCAAGAATACAGAAGGGTCTGCAGGAGGTTAAAATGGTGGTAAAATAAAAATGGGAGAATTAAAGTGACAGCTAGATCTCAGATAAAAATCTGATACAATGTTGTGATTTTCAGTGAAAGATATCCAGCTTGGCGTCATGTTTAGATGTTTGACTGGAGGAGTCTTCACAAATATTCCAGTCCACCTGTCCAGAAGTCCCACCATTCAGGATCATTCAGAAAACATATGACTTTCATTTGGAAAGATCTTCTTTCTTTCTCTTTTCTGCATTATCTGCAATTATTCTTTATTTTTTTATGTAGCTACCAGAAAAGCAACTACAAAGACATGGCTTAAGTTAGACACATCGGTCTTTGAGGATATGTTACTTATGGAATCGTTGTAATGGAAAGAGCGGTCTTCTCCGTGAGACCTCCAGAGAGTAAATTTGACAAAATGTAAATTTGAAAGTTATTATTCAATTTTTACTTTTTTTTTCTCTCTATTACATGACGTGTTATTCTTGATTCTGTCCATCACAGTTCGCAGTGTTTTTTCACAGGTGATTCTTTTCCCCACTCAGGACATGTAAACATCAGCTCTTCTTCTCAGTTACATTGAACTTGAAACAAAGTGGATGGAAATCTTTGCTGCCTACAAATACAATGAACTAAAAAAGAGCATGGAGCAGCATTTCATTATTTCATTAGAGCGTTTTAAAAGGTTATATTTATGTGTAAACATGTATCTTTGTATTACATAAGTAATACATGATTTGCATGAAACTCTGAATATTCAATATTTGGAATAGAAATGAAATATTAGTGTGCATGTAAATGTAGTGGTCAAGTCCTCTAAGACTTTAGGTCTTGTTCGAGGATGAAGACAATTCAAAAAGGTTTACTTATTGTCTCTTGCCACTGTACTATACTTTAGTATGGCCTTTACACTGTAATTATATTTTTCTTACCCATGAGCCTAAATATTAAATGTAGTTCTTCCTTCACAGTGGCACCAGGAAACATGGGACGACCTGTTGCCATCTCATACAGGATGCAGCCTACCCCCCTGTAAGAAGGAGGAGGAGATAAGGAGGCACAGAGGAGGATGAGTCGTTAGGTATAAAATTTCTGAGTGAGGTCGAGTTCAACACACACACACACTCACACACAATTAACAGTCTTTGAAGTGTATGCAAGTGCAAACTAGTATGGAGGGAGTGGGCACAGTCCAGCGTTTTGTTCCACACAGGATGGTGTGGTGAAGAGGCATCCAGCAGTCTGATGAGAGGGTATGTAGCTCTACATGCTCATAAAAGGCTGCTGTGTTGCTAGAGAGCCACATTTATATTTCTGATTTAGCAGAGCTGTGGGGGTGTTCTCACCACAGCAAACTGTGTGCAAAAACACATAAGGAAAGTGAATGCAAATATATTACGCCCCTTTGTATGACTAGTGACTCATCTCACTGCTAACAACCTGTGAAATTTTATAATAGACAGAACTGAGTCATGGAAATCCTGGATGGCCCTCAAGTTATTGTATATTTAAGTGTTTTACCAAGTAACAGGATTTTACTATAACCAGGGTCGGAACTAGTTCCTTTCCTGACAAGCTCAGTGGTTTAAAGTACACTTCTAGCTGTGTTTCAAGCCTTTAGTTTCCAGCCAAGCAGGTCAGTGTTCACCATGACTGATGTGGAAAAATGTCAGAAGGGTCCTTCAACAGAAACATCTATTGTCCCCTGCTTACCACATGTCGATGGGTGTGGAATATTCTGTAGAGCCTAGCAGCACGTCAGGAGGTCGATACCAAAGCGTTACCACCTCATTGGAATAGGTCTTAGTGGGGACGGACTTGGCTCTGGCCAGACCTGGACATTACACAAGTCATAGGACCTCAGTAATAGCACAGTGAAATATCATAAGTCCAGCATCTACACACTGTGAGCAGGTAAAGAGAAGCTTCCGTTATCCGCTCATTACCCGTGTTTATTTAAAACTTTTGAAATGCCATCAGAAAGTACTGGTGGATTTAACTACCCACTCCCAGCAGAAAACTGTGAAAACTCAGAGTGAGGGGCACAGTTGCTAGGATACAGGAAGTAAAGGTGCTAAAGTAATTAGGACAGGCGATCTCTGAGTGGCAATGAAATAGAACTGGAAAGTGATCATGCCCAGAAATGTGCTGTTTCCTTCACAAAAGTCTTACTTGTTAATGTGTGCGTGTTGTTGTGTGTCTGTTATTGTTCTCCTTCCTACCAAAATCTGCTAACTTTAGTTCGCCCTTGTCATTGATGAGCAGGTTCTGAGGCTTTAGGTCTCTGTGGAGGATTTTCCTCTTGTGACAATAGGACAGACCACGCAGTAGCTGGAACATGAATATCTACAGACAGAAACATGAAATGAGGGTGTAATTACCAGAACAACAATACAAACAGGACAGAGAAAAAGAGTTGCAGTAGTTGTGTAATAGTTAAGATTTAAAACAAAAGAAAAGATAAAAACAAAACAATCTTTAATAAAATTGACACTAAGGGACACTTCCACAAATCACTCTCACAGATCATTCACAAAGCCAGGTCAAAGGTCTGTGAACATGTGCACAGCGTCTAGAAACAGAACCCTCTTCTCTCGGTCATGTTAATTAAAAATGGACTGTGGCAATCTGGCAAACTATCTTGCAGTCAAATGAATCGAAATTTGAAGTTCTTTTTAGAAAACATGGACGCCCCATCCACTTAATTAAAGTGGGACCATCCAGTTTGTTATCACATTCAGTTCAAAAGGCTGTATTTCTGCAAGTGTGGGAATGGATCTGGTAAGGCAGCATTAATTCTGAGGGGTAAGTACACACCTTATTTTTCATCTTAAAATGGCACATTTCCTTAATTTAAACATTTAATATGTTTTCTATGTTCGTGTATTGCATATCTATCATCTATTATCTTAGTTTCCTTAAACAATGTAGTTGTCAGGACATGCTGGAGGGAATATCTCTCTCAGCTGGCCTGGGAACGCTTCATGGACAATCTAGAGGAGGTGGCAGAGGAGAGAATGGTCAGTTTAGGCTGCTGCCACCGCGACCGGGGCCCAAATAAGAGGAAAAAGATGGATGGATGGATGTAGTTGTTTAAGGAAACTCGCATAGTAACTGAAAAAAAAAAACTGTTTAAGTTTAAGTAAATCAAAACATACATCATACAAGATGTACAAAGCGCATTTCTGTCAATCATTTAAATACTCTCCTTCCAAAATTTTTCAAGCTGATAGGGAAGCTCCAAAAATACATATGCAGTAAGACCAGCTTTCCAATGCACAATTTACACTGGACCTAGTTATAAATATGGAGAGTAACTCTTAGTACCAAAAAAACAAAACAGTTTTGTGCTGATACAGACCGCAGATCTGCCCATAGGTTTCCCTTCATGGTAATTTCTTTTGGTGAGGTTTGGTGACCTCCTGACCTTTGTTAAAAAAATGTGGAACACATTTTTCAGGAAACTTACTTAGTGCTACAACTTGCTGCCTGCAACTGAACAAGCTCTCTTTGGTCTACAATGTACAGTATATAGATGATGACTCATGCATATGACTCACCTTGACATTATGCATGCTCATGAGGTTCCCACAGTTGTCCAAGTACTGTTTAAGATCACTGTCCTGAAATACACAGTGGTGACAGTTTTGCACTCAAATTTATCCATATTGCTTTTTGGTAATTGAGATCAACATCTTCAGAAAACCTACTAAACATGAAGTGATATACTCACAAGATACTCAAACACCAGAGTAAGGCAGCGGTCGGTGTGGATGATGTCATGTAGGGTGACAATGTTAGCGTGTTTCAGGTTCTTTAGCAGAGACACTGGTTGGGCAAGGGAAGGAGACATGAAGTGAACTATTTTATTCAACAAAACATGACAACACTACACCCGAGGTGTGAAACTAAATGTTCTGGCTTCACTTATTTGTCCATCTTTATATACAGTCTGTGGTCTAAAGCCAGCTGCTGTGTTTGCATAGCCACTGTATAACAAAAAGAGAGAGGGAGAGAAGAATTTCCAGCTCTTTGATCCTTTTCATCAAATTCAATACATGCATGTACTGATTCTTTTCATGCTACTTTATACACCTACTTCCCTGTTTCCAAACAAAGATTTTGTGTTTTGAGTTTCTGATATATTATGTTCATTTAAGTTTCACTTACTGTTTCTATTTAATGAGTTCCCTTTTATTTATTTTTTCAGTACTGGTTGTTCTCCATTTCTTGTGTTGAATTAAATTTTCTCTCTGTCTTAACTTGTATATATTCCCTTATATTTGGAGTTTTCTTTGGCTTGCATTCCCTTAAACGCTCTTTGGATTTTTTAGACACTAAATTCTTCAGATTAAATCTGCAGAATCAAAATCAAACTCAAACTCTGTTTTGAGTTTGATTTTGCGTCTTCTGCTTCTTTCATTTGGGTCTGCAAGATCTTTCCACATCGCTAACTAAGATAACAGGAAACCAAAGCTCAGCCTAAGAGACAGGATAAAATAACTAGAACAACTAGACTAGAATAAACCAAACCAAAATAAAAAGTTAATGATGATCAAAATTCCATAACACTGTAAAACCCTGAGACCATGACGTGACTCACATGAAGAACATTTAAATAGCCATTTAAGATAATTCAGCTTCTAAAAAGGATCATCCATAAGCAAGTTCCACACCCGATCGTTGTATTTACATCTTAAAATTCTTTAGCAAGTTGTCTAAACTAACATCAACATGATATATTGAAGTGTATGAACAGTTCTGTAGTATTAGTTCAAGCTGTTCTGTTGCTAATACTGCAGGTGAATGTAAGGACACGGTGTTACTATTAAGATTAGGGTTGTGATTACCAAAACTGCAAGTAGAAAGTGCACAAATACAGCAGCACTGGACTATAAAGCGTGTATGTGTGTGTGTCTGTGTGCACATACCTTCTCTGATAGCAGTGCAAGGTGCCCCCTCATCGTGCTCCAGCCGGATCTCCTTCAGTGCAACCAGGTTCTCAGTGAGTTTGCTCCGCCCTTTAAAAACTGTAGCATATGTCCCCTGCACACAGAAACACCCCGAAGAGCTTACTGATATTCTGATGTTGCTGTACTACAACAAAATATACTAATAAAAAGTACATGTTCACATACAGATTGGTGTGGGGATCTCTAAAGCACCATCCACACACACATCCACGTCACTTGTGCACAAATAACCCTTTAATATATTTTCAATTGTTAACTGTATCCTTGGCTCTCATTGGTATTCCATCAAAAGGAAAGAGCTGAGGCGGTTCAAACATCTGCATGCTAATGGAGTCATAATGGGAATATTGGGAAGCACAGTGGAACCATCCATAGCAGGATGAAACAATGAAGTCTATAGTTTATGAAAATCCATAACAACAATAACAATTTTTCTTTTTAAAGAACAGTTTGATGTTACAATAGGTTATAATGTTATAACAATATCATTTGTTAAAAGATTCCCAATGAACTCTTAAACTCTTCCACTCTTTTACAAACTTAAGATTTCACATATCGTGTGTGAACAGCATCAAAAGTTCACATCAAGCCAAACACACACATCTCGTACAGCCTTTGTCCAATCCAATAATTAAATATATATATATATATATATATATATATATTGTTTTAGGATTTGATTATTAAAGTTTGTTCATTTGTCATTGAGAATAACTTTCCACTGCTATTAATATTATCAGCTTTGCACTGAGCTAATGCTGCCTGCCTCGAGGCGTAAAGCTAACCATGCTTTTGTGGACCTCCTATCAC
>VUQG01008795.1:4741-73559 GCA_015106755.1 Etia nguti | reverse complement strand
AAAGCAGCAACGCTGATCATTTTATTAAAGATGAAAGAATTTAGACAGTTTTTAACTCTCAGTGATGCCGCAGTGTTCGTTTGACTTTGGGCCCTGAAAGGGACGGTGTTTTGGAACCAGATTACTCCGCGAGGCTCCTGACTACGGTAGCCGTACTGCTCCGACAATCCATCAAGTGGTGCGGCTTCGTAGCTTACCAAAGTCGTACTAAAACATTTTTTGACAGATTTTTGAGTGCCGTGTACCACATAAAATCGGTTCGAGGTCAGTAAGCACAACCAGAATTCATACATAAGGCGCACCGGATTATAAGGCGCACTGTCGATTTTTGAGAAAATTAAAGGATGCGCCCTATAGTCTGAAAAATACAGTAACAAGTTAGGATGAGCATTATTGCCTGCTTTGAGCTACTCTCACGTACATTCTTCTACTCCTGCAAATTCTTAAATACCAAATGTGTCAATCCACAGCAGTGCCAAACAAATGCATGGCTCAATGCTGAAATGTTTCCAAAAACTGCAATGGATATGTCTTTTTGGTAATTACTTTAAGAATTATGAACATATAAATGTGTATATTTGAATACTTGCAACTTACATTAAAAATACATTTGTCAATAATACTTGAATCATAAAAATAAAATCCAAAATCTATGCAATTTTTATTATTTTACTGACATTTCAAAGTAAGTACCACATCCAAAGTCAAACCATGTAACAAAATATTAAATAATGAATCTGGACATTTTGGAGCTTTTTCTTTAGATACTTGTGACTTTCAGGTTCTAAGCCCTTGAAGTCGTTTCTTTCTTTTGACATCTGTTTTGCAAAAATGCTACATGTTTTGATATGTGCTCATCACAAATTTAATCATGTAAGTATCCCTGAGCTTTTCAGGATTTGGCAAATGTCAATCTTTGCTGTTGTGACACACACTTAAGTATACCCAGAAGGATGTATCAGCAGTATAGTCCACTAACATGGTTAGTGTCAGTCGCTCTTCACCACAGTCAGTAGTTTTCAAAACTGCCATGTTGAATGAAGAGTAGATATAATACATTTCAATCAATATGACAAGCTTCTTCTTTTGGGGGGGGCTGTTTCATTAAGACCTCAGCCTCGCAGTCTGTTGAGCTGTAAGCTGTTTCACTTTCTGACACCTGCAAAAACATCTAATAATGGGGTCAATGCATACATTGATATAGGGGTTCAGTATCTAAACAGAATCTTGTTGTCAGTGTTTGTCTGGTTATATAGTTCAAGTTCACCACGTGTTTTACGCAGAATAACAAATTCACAATGGGGTTAAGGTGACGATAAATACAACAATAATTTTAGCATATATTCAGTACTCATTATTACAAGCACAATACATTTACCTATAAATTTGAAAAGATGTGGTCAGACATTCACAAGCACACTTCCAAACAATTGTGAATACAGAGAAAATGGTTTGGCGAGGAGAAGTGAAGCACCAAAAACTTATTTAGTAAGAATGTAGTGAGCTGTGCACACTATTTAAACTAGTTTGATGCAAGTAATCAGTAGTGATCAAACGTTATATATATATATATATATACAAAAAGAAAGTCAGCATGCCATACTATGTGTGCTTACATTTGAATATTAAATGGTACTGAAGATATCAGAACAGAAGAAGGTTTTCTGTCAGTAAAAATGTTTCTGCAGAACATAAAAAAAACATTTTGCACAAAAGAAAATCTCTGTAAAAGAGAAATCATTGAACCTATATCCATTTCAGCTCAGTAGCTGAACTGGCCTTGATAGAGTAGCATACAGAAGTTTAGTCTTTTTCTGTGAATAGCTAAACAAGGTAAATATGAGACATTTACATGCTATCTTAAACAAGACTTAAATGTTTGGAGGAAAAAAAAAAAAAAGAGCCTCATTTAAAAGTTTGTGCATAGTAAGATTCCCTTCATATTCAGCTTGCACTCTTTGAGCTAGTCCATAGTGATTTTGGGGTGTATTTAGGATCATTATTCTGTTATAGAAGTCCCTCTCTCTACATGTTCTATTTTTATAGATGTGTAAAAATCTGTGCTTGTTCAGTTTGTTGGCATTTAATTGAAACAATTCTTTATCTGCCAGTCAACTGTTTCCCAGCAGTGAAACCATCCCAGTATCAACCATTCTTTTCATGAAAGTCTGTGACCACCAGTCGCAAGGGAAAAATATGTATTCCTCAATCAGTTGTGCTTGGTTGCTGGTAGTTGCTGTAAAATTGATTACTAAAGCCTAATGCATGCAGGAATAGACACTGCTCAGTGACCCGGTGTATTCGGTAGTTTGCTGGTAATTACTAGCGTGAAACAGGTAGCAAACGTGTATAGTGCTGGGCTGAAAACCCCGAGCTGGTGTCCTGCAGGTTTTAGATGCGTCCTTGATCCAACACAGCTGATTTAAATGGCTGACCTCCTCAACATTTCTTGAAGTTCTCCAGAGGCCTGGTAATGAACTAATCATTTGATTCAGCTGTGTTGACCCAGGGTGTTATCTAAAACCTGCAGGACACCGGCTCTCGAGGCCTGGAGTTGCCCACCCCTAGTTTAGACTGAGAGTGGAGATGTTAATTTAAACATCTGAAAAATCATTTTGTGATGAGGACTTCTACAGGTGTGGCTGCACAGTACCACTGCAGTGTTTGTTTAATCTCCTGCAGGTCTTTGTACAAGATATGGCTTAGAGGTTCATTTGCTTTTTGAACAATGATACAAGCAGTTTTTTGAAAGTGTTTGCTTAGTTGTTAAGATCTCAAATTAACATCTCCTGTTCATATTTACTGCCATTTCTTTTTTATGTTATGAACTGATAAAAAGTATCTCAAAAGGCTTTGATATCTCATTATAGGTTCCTCCTGCTTTGTAGGCATCATTTATTGTAATCTTTACTGTGCTGGGGTGCAAACCATTGCTGTTTATTGTTGGGATAAGGTTAACAGGGTCAGAGTATTAAAAAAAAAAAAGCTTTGAAATTTGCCTTTCCTCTGACTGTGAATAAGCTATAGCTCTAACAAGCTAATTAAGGTATAACCTTGGTAAAAGTTATTTGAGAACTCAATTGATTGGCCAAAGTTTTGCAATTTGCTCCTTTCTTGTTCTCTCTAAAACTGTGTAAAACAAAATGATGCACAATCTTGCTTAAAAAAAATTGTAAAGAATTTACTTATAGCTGTATTCATTTGACAGGTTTTTGTACTTGCACATTAACTGAGATGTGTACAGGTAACTGTAAAATCTAAGTACCACCTTAAATATCTGGCTTTTTAAATTTATTTATTTATTTTTTTTGTTGTACCTGATATTTTCAATCCTAGACACTGATGCACATCTAAGACTTACTTATTTAAAATATTTGGCCTTGATAAGTTATGTGGTTGCTGGTAGTTGCTGTGAAGTTTAATGCCAAAGTCCCAATCATGCAGGCCTAAACACTGGTCCGTGAACCCAGTCTCTAGACCAGGGTTGGGGGAACTCCACCACAGCCAGAATGGGCGGTGTGTATGAAGAGCGTGGACCCAACTGCAGACACACGAGGGACAGGACTAAAGTTTAACAAAAAGTGAGCCGTTTATTTTGGCTGATAACTACCATGGAACAAAAGCACGGGCGAACAAAGGTGGAAAACTAAACGATAACCTAAACTGGGTAGACACTAATGCTGGAGCTGGAAAAGCTCTAATGATAACCATACAGCTAACCATGAACGTCAGAAAACCAAGAGGAACATGAAAAAATGCTCCATCACAGACCCAGCCCCCTGACACTCCAGTGTCAACCCACCTGAATCACATGATTGGTTCGTTACCAGGCCTCTGGAGAACTTCAAGGCATGTTGAGGAGGTAATTTAGCCATTTAAATCAACTGTGTTGGATCAAGGACACATCTAAAACTGCAGGACACCGGCCCTTGATGCCTGGAGTTCTCCATCCCCGCTCTAGACCCTACTGTGTTGCTGTGTAATTATAGGACATAATTAACCAATAAAACAATAATTTTGAACAAGTCAGATGACACAGTGGGAGTAAATTCTCACATACAAGGTGCTTGAAATACATACTTGACTGAAACGATGAGACTCATGATTTTATTTTAGTAATCAGTAAATTACTAAAACATTCTGGCTTAAAAGCCAGAACCTTTACTAAATATATGAATATAAGCTGCTCACACAGCCTCTGCAGATAAACTAAAGAGACTCTGTTTTATTTTTTTAATACATATAAATTGCTTTTTAAGGTTTAAGCATTTTGTCTTTACAGAAGTGACTCATTCCATAGGTGTTTTTGCTCAGAACATGCTGTTGCGACAGCCTCTTAGTTCTGCAATAGCCATTATTCTGGCATGCTTAAAAAGTCATATCAATCATAATCAAATGTCATCCACGATGAGCTTTATATTTTGACACCTAATGCATTTTAATGCTTGACAACAATTTTTTTTGAAAAGTATAGTTTGTTTTTGATTTGTTTGACCTACAAAGTATGATTTACAACAAAGCAGGTAGGAATGTCTCTCTATTCCTTACAGTACTATGTTGCTACGTGTAGTGGATTATAACAGTCACAAGGCTGGTTATAATCCTCACTCGCTCACCAGAAATATGTGACTTTTAAATCTCTGGAAAGTCAAATATTAAGATTGCTGTGCTATGTAAGAGCAGGCTCTGGCTAAATGCAGTTCAAGCAAACAAAGCTACTGTGAATTGTAAGTTAAACCAAGAAGCTCACCTCAACTCATCTCTCAGGTCTAATATTGCCTTAAAGCCTCAAGTCTTCCTATGTTTGTTCCCAAACCAATTAAAGCATTTCCTTTTCTTACTGGGTATTCCCAAACCATTTATCCCTCTGTCTACATGTACTTCCAGGTCCTTCAACTAATATCTTGATTTACCATTTTTCATCCTCTGCTGAACTGCTGTCATTACAAGGGAACAAGCCATTGCAGGGCAGATCCCTCCTTACCCTCTTTTTATAGAAAAAAAAATCAGTTGCTTGTCACTATCTAAGCCAGCCTGGAGTTCAGCAGTATAATGCCATTGCTCAAACCAAAGCAGAATAAAACCAGATGGATCTTTAGCTCACTGACAGAGTTAGCAGACAACAGCAGCAGACAGCAGTACTGTGGGGTAGTATATGTATTATTGTGTCAATGCCCCTCCTCTAGATACATTAAAAGATAAACAGAGACATAACATTAGAGTATAAAAATAGAAAAACCCATACAATGTAGCCGTAACTGTTGTCTCCAAAATAACCTCACGTACACACAGTAAAACTAAGGAACTTAGTAAGCATCCCAAAGGTAGGATTTGCTGAATATTAATAGGATGCTGCAAAAAAAAAGCTAAAAAAGCTATCACTGATTAGTAATATTAGTATTAGTATTATCTGTTGACATCTGATTTTTTTATGTTTAAGTCGATCATTGGTTTTCTGCATAAGATTATCCACAATTTAGCATCAAAGACACTTAAACTTGCTAATAAGTTGTCCTTCAGTGTCTTGAAAGTCGCCTGTAAATAAAAATGTAGTATTATTAAATTATTACTAACCTGTTAAACAGTTTCTAACAACATGTTGTGCTAGCTCAAGGTTGGCACAAGTTAACAAGTTCTGTTAGCGGAGACTGTTGTGTTAAATTTCAGTGCAAAACAGTTAAGGCTTCTGTAAAGTGGAATTCTTTACCACAAATGGAGTGCAATACTTTTAAACTATACGTACTCACATTTCTATGAAACTCTTCCAGTCTGACAACTCAAAGTGCTTAGATGAAGTCACATTTTTAACCATGGAGCACTTAAATTTTTATATACTTCTTGGACTTCCTCTACCACACATCCTAGGTCAAATTAGAATCATCAGCTGTGCAAGTAACAATGTGGACACACTGGTACTCATGGGTGGAATTTTCTTGCACTGATGGAATATTTTCTGTCCTCCTTTTGTGATTGCTGATATGAAGCTATAAAATAGTATTGATTTTTAGGTGTTGTGTAAATTGCCTTATTGCTTTAAGATTTAATGCAACTGATTCCTGTCTTTTAGTGTTATCTACGCATCATTAGGGATCTCTTCCCAAGAACTACACATGAAAATTAACGTATAGCTGTATCTGGTACAAAACACACACTGTGCATTTGATTCCTGTTAAATTCACTGACTAAAGTTTTAAATATTTTGTTTATTAATTGCTGTGTTTGCAGCATTAAGTACATCATCCCTTACCACTGTTTTTCTCTTTTCCCCAGTGTATTTATTTTTAAAACGTAAAATGATTTACTGGACATGCTTAATACTATAAAGATTTCTCAAATGAAAGATATCGATTAAACACAATGTCATTAAGTCAGTTATGGTATAAGCTTTCCTTTTTCTCTGACAATCTGAAATGGCAGGCCTTTTCATTATTACCTTAATTATAAAAAAAAAATCTCTGTGATAAACTCAGTATTTTTAGGTATTATTTTAACTACAAGCACATGTCTTTTTCTATTTCTAGCGCATGCAGAGAATTAAATTGAAATATCATTTGGCACATTAAGCAATTCTGCTCTTTCGTCCATCCTCCTGGAGCACAAGGTGCAGTTCCATCATGTGCTTGATGTTCTGCCACAGGCCAGTCAGCTGTTAGCCTCATTTTTTTTTTTTTTTAGCATCCTACTTTTTAACCATGATGGAGGCTTTTGGAACCTGGGGATAAACACATTGCTACAGCTGCACATGGTTCCCAACTCGTACCAAGATGTGAGCTGTGGATGTACAGTATGCTTGCATTATGAATCTCACATGCAATAACAGTTTGCATTCAGTTGGAAAGGAGAACTTCTTTTCTGCTGATCTCCTACAAGTTATTTAAAACCACTTCTTCTTCTGATCATCAATATTATTCTTATTATTATTAAACTCAGTCAAGATCACACACGTGCGGTATTAATGGCAGAGAATAGAACAATGTCTTTGTATCCTGCAGTATCAAGATAATAATCAGTAGACAGCCCTAAATGTGATAACCTACAACCGGTGACACTGTTTCTGTTATCACCATGACAGTATCTGTGTTTACTAAATGCTAATCAGACAAGGCCCACTTGTCCTTTGCAGTCCTGCTGAAACCATAATAAGTTGTTGGTAAACAACATTTTTAAGAATATTTCCTACAAATGGCAGGTTTGATATTGGCCAATAGTTATTTATTACCGATGGGCCTTTTGTAAAAGTCATTTGATTAATATTGTCTTAGGAGCTTTTGGGAAAATGCCTGATGAGAGACAGCTATTAATTATCTGAAGCACTTTTTCAGCCATGCAGGTAAAAGCATCTTTAAAAAAAAGTTTGGAGGCAGGCTATCGAGGCAGGACATAGCACTACTTATATGCTGAACAATTTCTGTTATAGTCTTGTGGTTGAAAATGTGTCAGGCTGACAACAGTCTGTGAAGGCTCAGGGCCCGTCATTATATTCCTCCTGTTATGGTTTGGCTTATTTTCTGGACTTTTTGGTGAAAGATGCAAAATCATTAGTGGACTTGGTGGATAAGATTTCTGGGGGAATGGTTGCAGGGGGACCACAGAGAATAATGTGTGAGTGCTGTTCCTATTTTAACTAATAATCTCTGATAAAAAAAAAAATATCTGTCTTGCCTGTTTAATTCAAGATTAAAAGTACAAAGTCTGTAATTATAAATGTCAAAGTGAATCATCCATAGTGCTTTTTGCTTCTTATCAGGAACCACTTCATAGGAGCAATGATATCAATAGTATTAACTTTAAAATCAAAGCTGTCAGCAAGCTCACTGACACGACCTGTAGACAGAGATGATGTGTATATACTGTAGTTTTGGCTAAACAACGTGCAAGTGTTTTCTTTAAAAAAGCCATTTCTAATTACTCCACTATTGCGATTATCCATGGCTGGGTTAGACTATTAATACACATAGATGATAGAAGAATAGTTAAGTAAATTCTTCATAGAATGTATTTTGGGGGCCTATAGATATTTACGAAGCTGTTTGGCAGGAGGATCTCGCAACATGTTCAAGAGTCAAATGTCCCATATGACAACTGCTTGCGTCGGTGGTTGTTTGTGTGTGTGTGTGTACGTGTGTGTGTGTGTGTTTGGAGTTAATCCCAGCCTTTTATTTTCAATTATTTAAAAAAAAATGGGCACAATTATTTGAGGGCAAAATACATATTCTAGCTGTGGGGCTTTGTTTTATTTTCTAACTGTGTCTAGTCTAGCAGTTGTTCAAGTGTGAAGGAAGCTACATCCTGTAGCAGTCTGCAGTATTGCTATATTGCTAACTAATCAGGTCTTCATAAATTAACTTAAACCAGTACTGACCAGCTGATTTTTTAACTTTAACATTATGGTTATCTGTATGGTTGTAAAAATGAAAAAAATCGTATCTTTATTAAGGGAGAGAAAACTGCAACAGAAATTCAAAAGTCACACAAAAGGTGAAAAGAATTCAAGTTTTAATCTGGAGAAACATCCTTTTGTGTATTTGTCCTTATTTTTGCCCTTGCCTTGTGACAGTGTGTTTGCAGCACTGCCATAGAGACAGGAATACCAGGCACCACACATAGCAAACAATTTATGAAAAATTAAAGAGCAGATCCAAAAAATAGAGAGAGAGCTCCCTGTAAGATTACCGATGTTGTGTTGGTGTGCGGCTTCAACAGCGGTGCTTCGGCAAACAGAATATCTATTTATGCCTCAAATGATTAATTTAAAAAGAAAAAAAGACATGGGGTAACACTTTGGGCATTGCCTTATGAGATTCACTGGTGACATTGAGGATAAAGTGCGGCACACCTGTGACTTGAGAAGGATGAGTTGTGAGTTCTGCTTGAGAAGCTTTCGTTTCTTCCCATCCTTAAACTATTGGGAAAATGCATATTCGGAAACATCAAAGCAAAAGGAAAAACAATGTTTAATGAACGTCACAGGGTTGTCTAAAGTAGCTGAAATATGAACATGCACATTAGGGATTATGTAAATTAGTACACCACTAATACTACTACCATTATTTTACTTTTTTTGTTACAGTTTTGATTAAAAGTGCTTATTAAGCAGGGAAGACATTTGGAATATATTGAATTAGATGCCCAAAGTGTGAATAATTCTTTTTTTTAAAGGTGCAAACAAATCCTGCAGTCTAAGCACTAAGCACTCAGTAAAGGTCAAGTGTATTGTTATCTTGTTGGTGGCACAATTAGTTCTGCAATATTTCACTACATTGTGTTGAAAAGATGATTGCAGCTGGAAATCTCAGAGCTTTACAGACCCCATCCTTGTTTCTTCTCTATTTATTTACCTAGTAGTTTTCATTCAACTGCTCAGCATCTATAACTGTCATTAATGTTTTTTTTATTTTTTGGCCTGGTTACAAATCAATCTACTGCCCTCATTGACACAAACAAATATTTTAGGCTAGAGGTGTTTGAAAAGAACCAAAGAGGAAATTGCCTATCACTTTAGTTTGAAGTGTTTGGGAAACTTCTGTTTCTCATTTACTTGCACCCACTTTTATTGATGTCCCTGCTCCTAATACACTCATATCAAATGAACCTGAGCAGTGTTAGCGCTCTGAGTTGGATGGCTTCCATCACAAAAGCAGGGGAACAAATATATTCCTAGAGCTTTTGCAAGATGGAAATTTAATCACTTGAAAACAGGTCAGGGGTATGTTATTGAATGCTTTCCACTGCAGCACACAATCCAGATCCAGTGCCATTTGCAGGTGGAAACCTAGAATAATATATCACAAATATGTATAGACTTTCATATATAAAACTCACATGTTGGGATTTTTCTAAGAGAAGTTTGTTATTGTTTCATATTCTTTTTATACCAACAACAATAACAATGACACATTCTAAATAGATGCCTAAGAATGGAGCAACATGCTCCTAATGCAGCAACAGAAAAAAGCTAAAGTCAAAATATGAATCCACAAAATGATTCATGGATTTACATAAATGCACATTATCATTCTAGAGCTTAATATAAGGCTTTAATACCAGCAATACTGGCTATCAACAGATGTAACATGTATGTTACAGTGACTGCCAGTGGCGAAAGTAACAGGTTTGCTGATCAGGAGACCAAAATTACTATATTATGACTATACTATTGAACCTAAATTACTAATGAGACTGTTTGGGAGGCTGGTTTGCTTCATTTTTCACTTATTTGTTGCTTTTAGACACTCTGAACTACTTGGTTAGGTTTAGAACAAGATTGTGGTTTTGCTAAAAATCCACAGCTTCACGCACGTAACCAAAAACATTGAGAGTGACAGGCTTGTTTCACCAATGCCATAACCTAGTGTGTCAGGGCTCAGACACTAAAGAATACCTTGTGCAAATATAAGCAACGCCAGAGGCTTTGACAAAAAGGAGCTAATTAACGCCCCGGGGATGTGAACGGGCTGCTACGTTACGTAACGATTGTCCTGTGGACACCGACGCGTGCCTGTGAAACTGATGAGATTTTGAAATCTTTAATGAAAAACGCATCTTGTCACTTCCATTTCCTGCTAGTGAGACAAACACACTTATGAGTTTGTATGGATGACAAAGTGAAATAAAAAGCAGTAAAGTATAATTTTCTTCATGTAATATATTTGGGGCATTAAATGCAAACTACAAACCTAGATTTTTTTTTCTATGCGAAGGGAATTTTATATAGAAATTAAGGAAATTTCACTCATTTATTTTCATTTCCTTCCCCCTAATACATCAAGGTGGGATGCTGGCATTCACAACAGATGTTCTTCATTATGCTGTTGTTTATACAGCACATCTTGCTTTAGGCTGCAGCACACTGAGCAAAGGGCTGATTCCATTTATTGGATACACAAGAACAACAAACCTATTAAAAATGATTGTATGAACAACAGTATTGCAAGCCCAGAGGAAACAATTTCATTAATATTATTACACAACCAATGAAACAGCAAAATGTCCCCTTGTTTCCTTTGTTCGAGGGACTGATCATTACTCCACAGCTTGGTTGGCATACCAAACTTGGAAGTGCGCACTGCAGGCAATATCTGGTGGAGCTGTGATCTCCTCACAGGGGAGTAGTGAGGCTATAAAATCCAACAGCCTGCAGCTGAAGCTTTGCAGGGTAGACTAATATGAGCTTCCTCGATTTAAAAGAAAAGGATTCCACTCTGACAAAATGAAGAAAGCACAACCTAAAGCATACTGTAAATGGTGATACTTTCTAAATCTTACTTTAAAGCATCGTGGGTAACTCGCTCCTTGGTTAAAAATTAAACTGAGTACAGTTATGGAAGTTAGTTAAATATTGGTGAGACGTCACATACTTATTTGTGTGACAATTATTGTTTTATTTTTATTTTTTTTTACATTTAGTACAACTTTGAAACTAATGTACTTTAATATTTGTGGCATAACTACTTATGTTCATTTGCAATTTTGTATTCTAATACAACTCTTTAAACTGGCATCCTATAAACAGGTGGAGTCAAAACTTCAATGAAAACCATCATCTGTTTCTAAAGTTAAGACTTAGCCATAAAGCAAGTGAAATGAAACTTCTGTGGGGAAATCAAGACTCCCATTTGGGATTTTAAATAGTGTTTTTCTTTGGGAAAAAGTTTGGCTACTTTTGCCATCTCCACCATTTCCTGCCTCTCTTCAGAATGGAAGACCTAAAACTTGTCTACATGAACACGACTCATTAGATCAGATGTTAGAACTGCTTTGCACATTGCCATGTGACTGCCAGAGGACATGGCAAGTTTCCAAAGTGTGACAGCATGCCATTACAGAGCGTGCTCTGGAATTTAAAAAGCTTGTTGCATCAGACCTCACCAAGACATGCATGAGAATGATTATTGTGACTTTTTAATATGAGGAATTTTGTCCTTAACCCTTAATGATAAAATCAATGTCTATCGTGCAACTTGTCATTTCTTTATTCATTCCATTTTCATTTTACAGACTGTTTTCCTCTTTGTCAGATGAGATAGCTCATCAAAGAAATTCTCTTTAACCTGAAAAAATATATAGTAAATTCACTTTCAAAGGGGCCAAAGTTATGTACAAATTTAACGTGCACTCATAATGTTTAATTTGAGTACTCCTGGTGGTGGCTTGCTATTGAATCACTGCGGTACTGTATCACTCTCTGTTCCTTTTGCTATGCACAGTGGTGATTTTGTGCAGGTTAATCAGTGCAGCTTATTAAATTAGAAACTTATACATAAAACTTTGACTTATTTCATAGTGTAACTTTCACCAGAAGCACACTTTCTGCTGAATGATCTGCAAATTAAATTCATTTTATTGAAAGCATTCACTGCTGAAGATTACAAATGATCTCTTGGCCTCTTACATCTCTGTACTTGTCCTATTAGACCTTAGTGCATACAGTAAACCACAATATTTTACTAAAGGGATTAGAACACGCTGCAGGCATTGAAGGTACTGTGAGCAGTGGTTTGAATCACATCTATTTAATAGACCCCAGCTTGTTCACTTAAATAAGGAGTCTTCTTTACACTCTAAAGTTAAATATGGCATTCCACAGGGCTCTGAGCTAGGACCAATTGTATTTACAGAATACATTCTTCACTTAAGTAGTATTACTAGAAGGCTTAGCATATATTTTCATTGCTATGCAGAAGATACTCAGCTTTATCCATCGATGAAACCAGATGACACATACCAATTAGACTGCAAGAATGTCTTAAAGACATAGAGGCCTGAATGACCTGGAATTTCATGCTTCTAAGTTCTGTTAAAACTGAGGTTATTATACTTGTCTTAGAAAGTACAATACAGATGCTACCCAAATACTTCACATTTCCTTGGCCTCTAATAACACTGAGTTGTTTTTGACTAAGATGTGTACTTCAGTGTCCATATTAAACAAACATATAGGATTGCTTTCTTACATTTATGCAAAATCTTTGAATTTAGAAGCACCTTGTCTCAAACTGATGCTGAAAAAACAATTCATGCATTAATTACTTATTATTTATTACATAATTGTGAATAATCAGGCCCTCTTATCCTAAAGACCTCATAATACCATATCACCCCAATAGAGCACTTTGCTTACAGACTGCAGGCGTATTTGTGGTTCCTAGGGTAGTTAAAAACAGAATGGGAGGAAGAAACTTCAGCTTTCAGACCAATTTTCTGTGGAACCACGTCCCAGTTTGGATTCGGGAATCAGATACCCTCTCTACTTTAAAGATTAGGCTTTTGATAAATTTTGATAAAGCTCATATTTAGGGCTGAGTCAGGTGACCCTGAACCTTCACCTGGTAAGCTGTCATTAATCTCTGGCTCTCTTCCACAGTATGTCTTTTGTCCTGTCTCCCTCCCATCACCCCAGACCAGTCCAGCAGATGGTTTTGGTTTTGGTAAAAAAAAAAAAAAAATTATTTCTCTTGGTAATAAATTGTTACCTTTCCCACTGAATGTTAACATTACTCACCTTCTTTGCAAAACAGGTTTGGCAAAAAGCTGTGTTATCAACTCAAGAGGTTATTCTGCTGTCTTTGGCAACTAATTTTATTTTTACAAAATCATTTTCATTTTTTACCACATTGCAGACCACTTGAAATTATGGCAATTCAGATGGTGACCTTCGCTGTCTTGGAATACACATTCTGACATTCAAATGGTCAAATAGCTTTTTCAAAAGTGCAATTAAAGATGCACAAAAACAAAATAAATAAATAAACGGTGAAACCTTTGCCCCCACTTATTATGTGTCAGAAATTCGTTGACACTAACTCAAAGAAAATAACTTAGTGGCCAGCCAGTCATATCTGATAGATAAATGCCACGTGTGTGTGTGTGTGTGTGTGTGTGCTTGCATAAATTAATATAGTGTGATTTGCCACAGCCAGACTTCAAAAAGCATCTATTACTCAGATTTACTGCCCTAATTTTGCGCTGTTGTTTCCTCTGATCTGTCCTTCCTTTGGACTTCAAACAAGAACTGTGTTTATTCTCCATTTGAATATCAAATTAATATGAATATCAATCAGTTGCCCTCAGCCAGGTTAAGAATACAATAAAATACAAAGTGTTTTAGTGAAAAGCAACACCTGCTTGTAACTGTTACATACAGATACAACAAAGAAAGAAAGAAAAGAACAAAAACAACTTATGGATAATAAGTTAGAACACTCTCACCTCATTTTAAAAGATTTTTAAAAATCTACCGTCAGGTTATAAAGAAGTCATAGCAAAACATATGTAGGCCTTATTTCCCACATTTACCAGTCATGTTGAATATGCTGATGCAATCTTCTGCCCAGAATTTCAGATAAGACTGGGGAGCCAACTGGCAGGGGAAAATCTGTTCAAACTTCCATCAAGCAGAGACAAAATGTGAAAATCCACAGATTTGAAGAGGTGCTAAAATTAATTCATCACCATTACAACAGCAGTTGCAGAAATTTTGTTAACATGCTGTTAATTTTAGTGGTAAAAAAGTCAGTGTTAGTAGGGAAATGTTGAGCCTCAGGTTTGTTTCCCATAGGAGGGGATTTAATGTGCTGCAAACGTTCTGTAGGGAATTTGCATGGTGTGCAGAGGTGCTTGCTGAGGAATGGAGGCTGTGGAGTTGTCTGGCAGCTTGGGAGACCATGCATGCTGCTGTACCCAGTGGGAAGCTAATGACCAATGCACAGTGGCTACACAATAAGGATCTCTAACACAGCTCATCAGCTCTCTCTGGCAGAAAGGATTTTCTCCAGTAATTGAAGCTGAGAGTGGGTGCATATACCATTTTGGGAGTATATGACTAAAGTAAGATGCTGAAATGGATATGTGATGCTGAAATAATTCATTTTTAATGTACATACAGCATAGCGCCTCTCGTTACTAAGGTTGGGATTCACAGAATAACCCATGAGTAACAATGGTACCAAAATTCAGACATTCAATAATTTGTAATCACAACATCTGTGTGACTGAAGAGCAGGGTGCTGATTTCATTGTGAGTTTGAGTGCATCCTGATTATTATTTATCAGTTTAAGTCGTTCACTCTGCTTTCTGCTGTCCACACAAACTTTTTTTTTTTTTCCTCCATGAGTTTTATCATTTTCATCTCATGTTAGTTGACTTCAATTTACTTTACCCTCACTAATTTGATAAGGATGGCTGCTAGAAGTCATGGTGTTTAATGATTCTGGTGATGAAAGTAACCAATTACAGGGTGTTAAAAAAAAAAGCCAGTTTTAGTTTCTATAGCTAATTTTCCCCTTATAGTGGGTGAGTCTTTATTTATAACCAATATTTTGTTAAGACTTTTAAAAAAAGACGTGGCTGCTTAAATGGATAGGTGTAACACATAGAAGTATACCCAGCAGGTGTCGTCTAGGCTGGACTTCCAATGTGAGTTACTAAACTCAACTTCCTGACCATGTTTGTGCTGTTGGTTTCCATGCCAATTTTGCAAAGTGAAATGCTGGTATTATTTACTCTTCTACGTAAACTGTTATAAGTCTTTAGCTAACCTGATGTCTTTTGCCCTTTGTATACATGCTGGTATATGTTGATTATAAATCTCACATCATAATTTGCATCCAAATATAACATCGCATTTGATCTCTGATCTTACTTTTACATTTCACATCTGCATTTCAAAATCTTTATCTTTAAAGAAAATCTTGTCAAGAGAAAGAGAACCAGCTGCTTACTTAGTAAAAAACATACTTTGGTATAATATTATATAATAAGCTTAAACTATGTATGTCCAGTTATTTACATATCAATAGCTATTATGGATTAGACATTCCTACTTAATTTTTGTGTCAAAGTAAACATTTCATGTTACCCTTATCTGATTTTTACTGTACTATAAACTTCTTTAAATGTGTTTAAAAAGAACTAAAGTAATATATAGAAAATAAAAACCTATTCTCTTAAAAGGAAATACTGCCCAGAGAATAAACTGCCTTGGCAAAGGTTTGTGCTCTCTGAGTACTTCTTTTTTTTATCGTTGTTTTTATTTGAATAGAAAGCCATAGCAAATTTCATTTTGCTGTTTATGATGACAAAAGATCATTTATTCACTCATTCATTCATTCATTCATTCACTTGAATGCAGTTCTTGCTGCCAAGGGACAATGAGTCATTAGGTTTGAAACTTTTTTTACATAGTGCCAGTTAGGTTTCACTAGCTTTATTTTTTCCTTTTAGTTAAACATATAGTAAATCACTTAAAAACTAAATTTTGTATTAACGAGGCCTTTTTCTTTTAGCTGCTTAATTTTTTTAATGGTGACTTTCAAAACTGCAAATGTCTACACCGCAGCACTTCTTCCACTGTGTAAAAACACAACTGAAGGGAATAAACCCATGTTTTGCTTCTGTCCTAACAACACAATGATTCTGCTTTAAAAGCTTCATTGTTAACTGCATGAATGAAAAAAAACTTGCAATTTCGTTACTAATGTTTTATTGTTTCCTCCATGATGCTGTAGTTACAGTACTTTGAAGGAAACAAAACTCTCATTGTTAAAACCATACATAAAAGGTATATAATTTTACTTGACCTCTTCAGTGAATGTGGTTATTTCTTTTGTGTTCATTGCCCCATATGCTGCATTGATGGTGGTTGCTAGGTTACAAGGAAAATGAAGAGTGATGTGGTGCAGCACCGCACCCTCTTTGCAGCAGCCATGCCAAAAAATGCTAGGGGTCATCCACTGTCACTTTAACAAACTGCTGCAGGGGGAAAAAGCACAATAAATTAAGAAGTGCCAGTCTAACATCAAAATGTCAAACAAAACCTTTTTTTTTTTCATGTATCAAGGAAGGTTACAGCATTTTGATCATTTCACATAGATTTAATGTTTAATAGACTTAGTGGAGTAGACGCTACCAATCACGTTTCAGTCCTCATCTTCACCATGATCGATGGCTATATCGCTACTTTTAATTTTTTCATTGGTGAAATACACTTCAGCCAAATTGTTTGCCCCTAGTTTGTGAAAGTGAAATTCTTTTATTATTTTTTAGTCTCTTCTTTGGCACTTCTTAGCAGGTGTTAACACAGAGGCCCCAAATTGGGTTATCTGTGTTCTTTGTTTGATACTTTTGCAAGCCTAAATTTTAACAGATTTTTAAAATTGCAATCATAATTGAAATGAAAACCAACTTGGATCCTCTGTACTTAAGATAACTTCATACAGTATTATTTTATTTATTTATTTATTTATATTTTGTTGGAAATGGTGTATAATGTCCACATGTTTACATTAGGGGCTAGCCTCAATTTTTCACTACCAGTGCCATTCTGCTTCTGCTTCAGTCATTACTGACTTCCAGCTGATTTGCACAACCACTTCCACAGTTCAGCTAATTTTATTGTTTGTTTTTAAGATGTCTCTTAATAATATCAATCAACATTAAGTAAACATACAAACATAAACATAAAACCATAAAATACACAGCAGCCAGAATATCTAAATTGCCATGCCAAGATTGATATGAAGCATTCGTGTTCGTTTTACGATACCTGCCTTGTTATTCATTAGAAAGTTGGATACATTGAACCTATCAGTAAATTCATAACAATATTCAAAAGTTGTAAAGTGATAACAAACTTAATTTCACCATACTGTAAATCCAAAATAGAACTCAGTAGAATCCATAGAACTCTAAGCTATGTTTTCTAGGAAATACTTCTTAGCTTGTATCATAAATGACATAAAAAAAAAAGAAAAAAGCAAACGTAAAACTCCCAGCAAAATGTTTAAATCAGAAGCCTTTTTTTTTTTAAAAGACTTTGACTCATCACAGTGAGAAAAGCACATGCATAGCAACTGTAAGTACTAATGCACTGAGTCAGCATCGGAACTAAGGCCACCATGACTTCTGTTACTGAAACATGCAA
The DNA here is from genome assembly GCA_015106755.1 of Etia nguti. Classification (NCBI taxonomy): domain Eukaryota; kingdom Metazoa; phylum Chordata; class Actinopteri; order Cichliformes; family Cichlidae; genus Etia; species Etia nguti. The sequence goes on along the minus strand of VUQG01008795.1, from coordinate 55,638 downwards.
ATAGAATAAAGTCATGTAATTAGTCACAAATGCGTTGGACGAGCCATAATGTCCACTGTAATGAAAGTCTGCTTCAAGCACATTTCAACTACCCATCTCCTCCAAAACTCTCCAAACGCGCAAGCTGATGAGTGATTTGGTAGAACTGTGTTACCTCCATGAGTGCACATTACTGTGGTGGTCTCTGTCGCACTGAGTGATCTGTCTCAGTCTGCAGTGTTCTGTACATCCTCTGGAGGAAACGCACCGTGCACATTATGTTGTGGCTGTCAAAGAAGCTTCACAGTTCCTTGTAAAATTCAACAATAAATAATCTACTTTAAATCTAATCATACCCATATCATGCAGTGTAATCTGGGGTTTTGGTATTTATTAGTTTTCCAGAATTCAGCTGCTTCTGAATACATTGAGATTATGCACATAATTTAGTGGTGGCCATAGATCTTTTAGTGCACTGAGCAGAATTTCAATGAACTAAAGACTATGAACCGATGCTTTACACATGTACAAGCGATTCCTGGTGATGTATGCAGAAGGCAGAACTACACAGCAAAAAAGAGCAGCTAGCATAATGTAAGTTTCTGACCACTAACGTTGTTCCTGTATTCTTACAGTAATGCGCTTCTAAGTAAACTGGAAGTCATTGAAAACGTAGCGCTTTTTGCTTGCCTAGCTAGGTTTCTTTGCTCATTTTCACAACCAAATGCAGGAAAATGGAACAAAAAAGGTGAAAATAATGCAGACAGAATGATTTTATAGTGACAGGTTGTTGCATTTCGATTGTTCCACAGAGATCTGATGTTTTACAGCCTTTGTTAAGCCGAAACCTCCATAAATGTTTGACTATGGATGGCCATGTTTCCACTGTTAGTAGTAGAACAACCTTTCTATCTCAGCACACTGAGCTACTAAACTACTCAAATCCTGAACAAATAAAAAAAGCATTGGAAAGTGCAGATGTTTATAGGTTAGTTTATGAGTTGCATATTATATAAAAATATTTAAAAAAACTGTACACCATAATAAAACCATAATGGATGCATATGCCAAATAACAATTGGTCAGCTACTTTAGGGGTGAACTTCATGCGTCAGACTATTTTTCAATTGGTTTACAGGCCTACTGTTTACTGCACTGAGAACATGTTAGGTGTCAGCGTGGCTGGTGGGACAACAATTTCATCCAAGGCTATGGGTTTACCTACAAGAGCCATGTGGAGATCCATTTTTATCTGCTGAAGAAAATGAGAGTGGTAGGAAGGAATGGAAATGTATGTCTTTAAACATCGCCTTGACATGGTGCATGTGATAGATGTAGAGTCTTGCATTCTGGAAAACATAGGGGCTGCAGAGTGTGTAATGTGTTTTGTGTGCGAGAAGTAATGGAGCTAAAACGATGATGAATTCAAGCTTCCGATCTATATTTTCTTCATCTGTTTGCACTGGAATCTATACATTTCTTACGTATACTTTCCATTTCCTCGAAAGAATAAAGGACATTTTTAAATTGGTGTAACTATGTTATTGACAGTCAACTTGTTCTCTTCACAGGAAGATATCAATATTCATTTCCATGTCCCTGCACCTGCTGGCAGAACCATGCTTAGAGCTCATTTGTGACTCTGAGGACTAATGGCACAGGTCGCTGTGATACTGAGAAAAGGCCTGCTGGCCACAAACACAAAAGAGTGATGTAGCTTATACAAAGGTATCTGACTCTCCCACATGAAGCCATTAATTCTGAAATATATCTATTTTAACATATTTTAAGAATTTTCTTGCCATCACTTGTAAATGTCCCCTACATATTAATTTCTTTTCATCTGACACATTTGCTGGAAAGCTAGCAAAACATTTGTTCATATGAAATGTGTATATCAAACATTGTTCTGTTTGTTTTCCTCTTCCAGCTGCAAAGTGCAGAGCACCTACTGAGAATGAAAATTGGACTTCTCATTAATCTAGTAACAAGAAAAAAATAATAATGTAGGATTAGCTATTGTTGGACTGGAACATCTAAAAATGGTAAATAACACTTTTTGTTATGCCTTTTGTTTAAGATGTAATAGATGCAATATTATGTAAGCATAAAAGGTCCTGATAATTAATAATATGTATAACTGAAATGGCAAAAAGTAATTTGAGAGTTACTAAAATTTTTAGGGTGTGCAGTTTTTTTAGTCCATGAAAGAAGTCCTCATAGTTAAATGAGTTAAAACAAGGTAATATATAGATGAAGCTGATGTACTCTTCATAAGTTTATTCTGATAAAGAGTAAAGTGGTGATTTTGCAACAGACGTTGCAAATATAATGAGAAAAAGTCTCTCCATGTGGACTGCATAGCATTAAGCATGTGTGCTTGCTTTTTTATGATCAAGGGAAGTCTTCATGATCAGAACCATGATTTACAAGATACCAAGGTGACACGAACACAGATAAAGAAGAACATATTAACCAGAGCACCCACATTTATCAAAGTGTGCCTGTTTTCTTTAATGAATACATTGTAAATTCATGGAAACGTAATGTTTGAATTATATCATCAATATCATTAGATTAAAATGAAAAAACATTTGATCCTCAATTCTAATTTGTTACAAAATACATTTTTGGGACTTTGTATTATACCCTAACTGGATTTTGGGAAACTGGATTGGTGTTGGCAGTCAGCCCATGAAGACATCCGACTTTTATCTTTTTGTCTCCTGACCTTGAAAAGGCCATATTAGGTGAGCTCTTTGAAATAGCTTTTGGAGAGTGGCATTAAACTCCCCTCCCTCACCACCCTAGAAAAGCGGTGGTCTGATCCCCTTGTGTTATCCAGCGGAAGGCAGATAGTGACTCCCTGACAACATTGAGACTCAATTGCCTGTGCTTATTATCCTTTGGCATAGAAACATCTCACGTCTTGGTTGCTGCACAGGCTGACCTCTATTCCATCACTTAACCGCTGATGATAAGATGGAGAAGGCTGGAGCTGACTTATTCATGTTCAACCAATCGAAGGTGAATACACAGCATGTTGGAGATCCCGGGTCAATCGTGTTGACATGTGTCAGTTGTTCAATGAATTTAAACCGTATTGGTGAAGGTTAGTTCTACATATTTAAGTGGCAACATCTTTTTCACATCTGTTTCAGTAGAAAATTTGCGTTATGGGAGACAAAAACGATTTATCAATGACAAGGCTTTTTTGTATGATTGAACACATATACATTGATAATAAATCTACCTATACCTTTGGAATAATGACTGCATGTACAATTAAACATTCAGTATTACTTTCTGTTAACTGTCAAGGGCCTTCCGGAGTAAAGGTTAGCAGTGTAAGGTTTGTTGAGGCAATACGATATAAAGCAAATAAAAAAATCAAAATCTACCTGTTAACCAATAATCCTTATCAGGGTAGCCTTTAAAAACAGAGTGCAAAACAGTCTCAGATATAAATTTTGAGATTGTTTAAACTGTGAAACCATATGGCAAACTAGATTTCAAATATTGTTTCAAATGTAAATAAAGCCAAAATACAAAATTTTGTCAATTCTTGCTAAGCTTCTTAGCATACACAAATCCTGTGTAATCTAAAACACACATAGTATCAGGCAACTTCACAACTGGCATTTCGAGTGTGTTTGCATAGCAATTTATAGATTGGACTTCATTGTGACCGTCAACACCTATTTTTGATACTAAAAATATATTTGAAAATTCCCAAGAGTGACCGGCATACTAAAATTACTCCAACGACTCATCCGGGAGGTCACAAAAGAACCCAGAACATCTAAAGAACTCCATGCCTCGCTTGCCTCAGTTGAGGTCAGCGTTCATGATTCAGAAGAAAGAAATTGGGCAAAAATGGCATTTAAGGGAGTGTTCCAAGGAGAAAACCACTGCTAAACATTTAAGTGAGACGAATATGCAAAGAACTAAGAAATCAAGAGAGAGGCAAATACTTTTTCACTCCACTGTAAATATAATTCCTTCTGCCAGTGAAAGACATAATAACCACCAATGCTCTGCTTCACCATAATGGAAAATGTTGCCTTTTGCTAACATTGAATACCACTGCAGTCTCATTGTAGTCATACAATTCTGTCTTGCCATTTAGCAGAAACATGTTCACTGGGTACCAGCTTGCTTTTTCAGTGCTTTACTTGAAGCAGCAGCACAAGCCAAAGAAAAGAATGGGTTTCAGAGTAGAACAGTGATTTTGTCTCATTGTGTGGGAAGGCTTCTAGGAAGTTGAGTTGGTACAGGTATCGGCAACCTCTACTATCAAAAGAGCCATTTTGAACAATTTTTACCAAAATACTTGCCTGAGAATATTTGACCCTTATAAGAATAATCATAAGAAGAATAAAAAAAATACTTAATAGTAATTGTGATTAACCACACATGTAGCCCAATAGCTTTAAAACTAAATAGCTGCCAAGCTGAATAGCTTTAGTTTAAATTTAACTGAAGTCCAGGTGAAAAGCAAGCATACTGACAAGTATTGATGGAGAAAGCAAACAAGTCTGTTTATGCACTCTTTAATTTGCTATTTTCCTCTGCCACTTTTTTTTTGGAAGTGGAATCCATAACTAGGCAGGAACAGTCAAGCCATTCCATTTTATTGTATATATCCAAACTATAGCCAATGCTATTTGGATTCAGTAAAAATAAAAAGTAAGGCACCAGGCAATATAAATACATATTTTTCTTTCTATTAAAATTCAGTATTGTCTTATGTAGTCTGTGTGTTGACTGAATCTTGGGGTGGGTGTAGTTTTCTTCTGCGGTGGGGTTGGGTGGGCCTCCCTGCGCTCTGTTGGGGCTCAGTAGTGCTGCTGCTGGATGGGCCTGGTCCCCCTGCCATTGATGGATTTTGAGGAACGGGGGAAATGGGAGTCAGCGGGGGAGTTGAGTAAAAGGAACCATCTCCTGGGTCTGGGGGCGGATTGCCCCTCTGGGGGTGTTGGGGCCTGGACCCATATTTTATATGGGGAGTGTGTGGACAGCATTTATTTCTGTGTGTCTCCATGTTGGGCAAGTGTGTGAGCATTGCATATGTGTGCATGAGGGTGGGAATGCATGTTTGCGTCTGTGTGTGTTTGTTTGTCTATGTCCATGTGTCAGGTCAGGGTCTTGGACTCCACCTCTCTTAGAAGAGATCTCAGTCTCTCCCCCCCCCCCCCCCCCCACTCCCTGCCAGTGGGTGGTGCCCCCACCTGCTGTTGTATTGGTGGATGAAGCAGGTTTTCAGTGTTTTTTCTTTCTCTCCCGATATCTCTCTGTCCCTCTTCTTCTCTATTTTTCTCTCCCTCTTATTCTGTTAACTTTCCCCCAAACTTCTCGTTCTTTCTTCTTTCCGGTCCCCTGGTCTTGTCTGTTCTGATTGTAATAACTCAAAATTTAAATGCATCAAGACATTAGAGAAATGATAAATAGTTTATGGTCATATTTATCTTTTTTTTTTTTTTTTTAAAGCAGCTCTTTTGCACTTGAGTTTAGCCTAATATAAATACATGTATTTTCCCTCTAAAACAGTTCATACACTGCTAGTGTTGGTGGTGTGCACGTGTGTGTGTGTGTGCTTATGTGTTTGTGTTGCAGGTCTGCTGTAGTAAAATTGTAATCCTCTCCTCCTTATTGCCACCTAACTATAGTGCAATTGGAGAAATCTTTCAAGGTGTTATATTGCAGACACTAAAGAATAACCAGAGTTGCAAGGGCTGTTACTCAGGGTGCATAAAGTTCACCATTTGCACCATAAAGCTTTATTCACAAAGTGAGCCAGCAGAAATTTCAGTCCAAATCCTGAGGGAACTGCAAAGAATGGAGCTCAGAATCCAATCAGAGGAGGGAGAGAACTAAGTGAACTGATCGCGCTCTACCTGTTCAGTCCATGTACATTATTGACAGTGCACTATGCTGTATGGTAATCCAGTCAAAGAGAAAAGAAAATGTAATTTTGGTCCACGGCATCTTGGTAAACAGTCCAGCAGCTTTAGCAAAATAATTCATTTCCCAGGTGGTGAAACTGAACCGAGGCGATCACTTATTTCTTTGTTGTTCCGGTCAATTCAAAACAAATTGTTTGAGCTCAGTACAAATGCCCATGCACATTTAATATCATTCTGTTATTTATTTTGGGTTAGGTAGTCTACCTGGATTCACTTTTCTAAAAAAAAGTTTTTTGGTTTTTTTGGTTTTTGTTGTTTTTGTTGTTTGTTTTTTGCAGTTAACATCCATTTCTCATTGGCCTGACAGTTAAGCATGAAGAGTAAGGTAATTTGACCAATATAATAATTTGTATTAGTCTCTTATGACAATAGTGACAATAGAGTTGAATACAGTTTCATTTCAACTATGTTGTCTTTGTGATACCATATGCGACTGTTCATGTTTCTAATGCTATTTATAGACTTAAATAAGAGAAAAATTCTCGACCAAGGATTAAACAGAAAGATAATCTCATCTAACAACGCACATCATAGAGAGGCTTTACTAATAATCCACAGACTCCAAAGTCTTATGTAGCTTTTTTACTCCAGCTAGCTTTGTGGGCTTCATATTTTCATGTAATAAAAAAACCCCAATACTCATATTCAAAATAGATCCTTGAATACATGAGATTTATTTCACTATCTCGGGAAAGATGTTTTCCTTTAAATGACTGTTGGCTCGACTATCTGGTTTCGCTTCACAAGAGCCTAATGTTGATAAATGATGCTGTCGTGTCAAGGTGGTTTATTTATGGTTAGACCACTGTGCCTGTTGTGTGCACAGCTCAGTGACTTGATGGTTTGACCCACCTCCACCATCTTACATCTCAGCTCTCCTACTCATTCTGTGTCTGCTTGCCAGAAACAACTCTGCCTGCCTCAATAACATACTAATAACTTCTTTGTACCTTTACTGAACTTCTGTGTAGAATAATTGATTATCTTCATGACATTTTACTGATGTTTTGGGGGTTTTTTTTAATTGTTTTTTTGTAATATTGAAGCATATAAAATATAGAGAAGTAAAGAATGGAATAGGCTGGTGAATAGTAGACTGTAAATACCTCAGTCATTTTATTCTCTTCCTGAACCCCCAACAAAAATTGCAGGAAGCTCTTCCTCCAACTTGAGCCCTCTCTTCTGTGCATAGTGTTTATTAAATCATAGAGCACATGGATGCTTTATTAAATGAGAAAATATTGAAATTCAGACATTCCTCTCCAGTTCAGTTTGTTCTCACACTCCTCTGCTCTTAAATTGATTTCACGCTCTATGGCTATCTGCATGGGAAATAATGTGCAGCATTATTAACCAGGAGAAGGGGAGGAGAAAATCACTGGGGAGGACAGGAGGCTCTGACTAAGTATTTGGGCCCCAAATAAATGCTGCCAGTCTGTCATCTAAAGCTGAATCCAAATCTAAAGTAGGTATTCAGTCCAAATTAGCATTGTTCACTTGATGCCATACTTCTCCTCAGAACTGAACTATCTGGGCTTGGTGTTTGTTTTGCGATGGCTTTGTTGGTGTCTCCCCTTATTCTTAGCCTTTTGTGCCAGCCCCCGTCTGGACCAAATTGATTTTTAGTCCTCTCTCTGAAGATGCAATTGCTCGGGAAAGTCACTATAATAATGGTAAATTACACGAGCACAATTGTGCTGCCAGTTCATATTCATTTTCCAGCAGTCCTAGCTACTGCAAGCTCTGTGCATCTACAATTAGTCCAAGTCATGCACGCTTTTTGGTGCTCAGAGAAAATGCTCAATAGTAATTGTGTAACTGCCCTTAAAGCCTACACCGCATGCTCCATTTCCTAGTTTTGTAAGATAAACATATTGGATCATTTTAAAACTAAAACAATTATCTCTTAAGTCTTTAAAATAGTCACTAATAACACAGTTTTTCTGTACTCCTCAAACTTCATATTTTATCTTGCTAAACTGAGGAAAAAATACTTTTTTAAAAATGTATAAACAGATTCCTTATTTGGTATGTACCATAGTGTATGTAGTTATTAATGGTAACAAATTGTTGTTGTTTTCTGGTTCTTATTGTTCACCTCAGAAATGTTGCTTCTAAATATATAACTCTAGTGTTTTTTGTGTCATTTTTAGGGTCATTGTTTTCATTTGTTTTGTCTAATGCAGAAGCAATAAGAAGCACAGTGAACTGATTAACTCCTGAAAAACAGACTTGTCCCTCAGACTGGCAGAAGGAGAAGTGTGATTGGTCACTCCAGAGACCACACCTCCACTCTAGAGGCCAGTGGCGGTGTGCTTTACACCACTGCATCTGATTTTTTGCCTTGAACTTAGTGATGTAGGCCTTGGGTGCAACTGCTCGACCACTGAAACCAATTCCATGAAGCTCGCTGTGCATTGTTCTTGACCTAACCTGAAGACCACGTGAAGTTTGTAAGTGTGTAGCGACTGGCTCTGCAGAAAGCTGGCAACCTCTGCTCACTATACGCCTCAGCATATTCACTTCACGGCTGAGTTGCTGTCATTCCTAATCACTTCCACTTTGTTATAATATCACTAACAGTCGATCGTGGATAGTTAGGAGTGAGGAAATTCTTGACTGGGCTTGTTGCACAGGTGGTATCCTATCACGGTACCACGCTGGAATTCACTGAGCTCCTGAGAGCGACCCATTCTGTCACAAATGTTTGTAGAAAAAGTCTGTGTGCCTACGTGGGTGATGTTATCCACCTGTGGCCATGGAATTGATTGGAACACCTGAAGTCAATGATTTGGATGGGTGAGTGAATACTTTTGGGAATATAGTGTATATGGGAGCAAGTGAATATTTTGTCCTCAAAGTCGATGTGTTGGAAGCGGCAAAAATGGAAAGCATAAGGACTGGACATGTTGGTCCAGCACATCCCACAGATGCTCAATTGGATCAAGATCTGGTTTGTACATAGCTTACTGGATCTTGATCCAATTGAGCATCTGTGGGATGTGCTGGACCAACATGTCCAATCCATGGAGGGCCCACCTCGCAACGTACAGGGCTTAAAGGCTCTGTTACTAAGGCCTTGGTGCCAGATACCACAGCACACCTTGAAGGTTCGAGTGGAGTCCATGCCTTGATGAGTCACGAATGTTTTGGCAGCAAAAGGAAGACCAACACAATATTAGACAGGTGGTCAGTATATTTCCACGTTTTTTTTTTCTTTTCTTTTTTTTTAAGATTCCTGAATCAACAACGACTCCAGAGTACATAAACTAATCCATCTGTCAAGGCTTTTCTGCTTTTGATTCAGTTCACATATCTCTGCCTTTCCTGTCAATCTGTCAATCTTTGATGCACCGTTGGCTCTAAATAATTTTTCACAACAGTGAACAGTACATAAACCGAAAGACGGAAAGCGTGAGTAATGAAGAAGAATAATGAAGACGATGTGGTCAGCTACAAACAAACGGCAAATAAACAAAATAATAAATAAATAAACACACACCAAACCTTACAAGCTGGCTCATGATGACACAGAAAGTGCTTTTTAATCTAATAGAGAGCTTTTGAGCAGTGAATTAATGTGTGTATGGAGTGGAGGTAGTAATCCTCAGTCTGGCATAAGCTGGTGCTCTGAGTCCTCCTACGCTGCTACAGGGTGACACAGAGAGTTCTCTCAGCAAATTCTCTTCCACTCTTTGGGTTGTTAGCCATGTATAAGAATATTTGTAAACAGTACTGAGAGGACCCACTGTGTCTGGTCAAATGCTACATAATATTTGTTGAACTCTTCATTGGCCTCTCCAGTATTTGACCATGTGTCATCTTCACTGCTAACACTGCTTCTTTAAAGAATAGGTCTCGTGGTAAATTTGTGAGCAAATGGACTCAATTTAGTGAACTGACCTTAAAACATCATGACATCACATGCCTTGCTCAATGGCATGTTGATAATGATAGAGAGTATGTGTAACGTTAGATGCTCTGCAGACACTAGCTCACATATTTGGCATGCACCATTGTCACCACCCGCGTCATCATATAAATGTTTTACCTAACATACTCTCGGTTGCACATTTCCGTTTGCCTAGTTTCCAATCTGAGGAAGTGGAATTCCATGTTTTTCTTCTTTTCTGTTTTTTTTTAAACACGGTAATTTCCATCACTGAGTGACTCACTCTGTCGAGGACGCATGGCGGCTGAGGACAGAGTCACAGAATATCTATCAGGGGAATTGGAGCATTGCTTTAGAGGGTGCTGAGCGAATCTCCACAGCCAGCGACTGCACTCTTGCACCGAAGCAGATATCTCAGCTGCTTTGCTCGGTGCTCTCCTGTGTCTCGCTGTTCTCTCACTTTGTCAAACTGTTGCATCCCAGGAGACAAGCAAAGTCTGCCTTTGCAGGCTCTACCCTATTCTAATATACCCTCTTATTTCACAAAAAACTATAGGAAGAAATAAAAAAGGTCATTTCCAGTAATAACACAAACAATCAAACAAACAAAATTATCATTATTTTGCAACTGCTTTACATTGTTCTCAAATGAGGAACAAAGATACCACATCAGTCATCTTGTCTGTGTAATGTGTACCCATACAGTCTGTGACACAACAAACTAAGCAAACCTTTAAATATTTGTGGGTGCATATCTAAATGGTACCTGTGACTCAAAGCAAACAAAAAACATGCAAACTTTTTATTGCTGGATTGCAGCACAATGTCATTCCACAAGTTACTGCGCTTGTAAATCAAATACACGGACTCAATCTTATAAACCAATGTGTATTCTTTTGATACTACATTCTTTTAATTGCTTCATTTAACTTAATCAAATTACCTGTGTAGTTGTCTCTTTAGTACCAGAACCAGTAGTACGACAACAGTGCAGCTTTCTGCAGTTTTAATCACACTGTTGTTTTCAGGTAAGTGCTCACCTAAGATTATTTGTGTGTAATGCATGCGCACTATATTACATTTATTTATTGCTTCTTTTTTGCACATATTTGAACTACAGACAGCTGGATATGGGGATCTATAAATTTTAGCAGTACAATATGCACGCGTTTCAAAGACAGACAATATTGCAATTAAATGTTTTTAGTGTCCTGTTTTCAATAATCTTCTATGTAAATCTCAAATTAATCCATCTTTTGCTTTTGCTTGTTTCCAGAGGCAGTAGTTTTTACCACGCCCAATTTCATGTCTTATCCACCGTTTCACAGAAATTAGTGACAGATAAGGTGTCTCAGATCACTCAGTAGGTTGAGAAACACACACCTTTCCAATAACATGTAAAAATATTGCCTCAAGCCTGATTCATGAGAAAATTTCAGTGTTTTCATGCTTCTTGGTGAGAAAAGAGTCGTAGCACCTAGAAAGACCAAGAAATGGTAAATCTCTTCGAAAGTTATTACAATGCACAGAAAGCATTTCAACTTTGAACTATCATGTAAGCAACAGCAATTGAGGAAAGACTGTTGAATATTTAAGGTATGTTTCTTTTTTGAAATGAGGATAACTGCAGTTTGGTGTGGTACAGAGAAACTGTGCTGTACTGCACTGATCACATCATATCAAAGAAAATGTTTTGTCAGATCCTATAGGTAAGTAGTGTTTACTTCTTTGCATTCAAAGAAGGGACTCATGCTTATATATGTATTTGCTTGTCAAGACTGAGAACACCACGCCTCTCACACCTAAGCAGACACACATAGAAGAGATGTCTTCGTACAAGGTGCCAAGTGGGAATAAACCACTGGTATATCAGTAATAGGGAAAAGAAAGAGGTCATGCTACAATTTTTAGATTTTTGTGTACACAACATGTAGCATATAGGAGATTTTTGTCTTCTAGCCTTTACCACTCTGTGTTAAAGAATTCTTTGTCTTTGTCCTAGCTGAAAGACAATTCTCTAATTATAGATTAGATTACTCAGATGCCCACAATCATTTAATAATGTAAGCTAGTCTACTATGTAGAGACTGTGGCTAATTACTTGTTATTTTAGTCATAAATTCATGTTGTTGGTGATTTTTAGGTCTGTTTGAAAGCAGAAAGACGGGATTTTCTTAGATCGAGTCAAATAAAATTGAAGTAAAGGTGAACTACTAGTATCAAAACTGCATGTCATAAAGTAGTTTTTCGTAACTAACCATACCCAATTTTATTCACGATAAAGATTTTTAATATATCGTAGTTTTAAATCCATTTTCTCTGCTTATCCTATTCAGAGCCACAGGGGAACCAAAACCTATCCTGGATGTCGTAAGGCAAAAGGCAGGATAAACCCTGGACAGTTCAACAGACTGCTGCAGTAATTAACACAGTGAGACAGGCAATCATTCTTGAAACAGTCAATCTAGAAATACCAATTAACTTGACCCATGCATATCTGCGAGAGGAAGCTGGAATACCCAGAGACACCACAGGAAGGTCCCAGCAGGCCAGTGGATTCAAACCTGGAACCTTCTTAATGTGCAACAACAGTGCTAAACGCCACACCACTCTGATATTCAGGTTTTCTTTTTTTTAATTACAGTTTTTCTGTTCTATAAAGTCCAGAAGCTAAAATGACAGTTGAGCATGTTATGATGCCATACATATTTGAACATGTGCAGTCAAAATATGAGCCGCATCTTCTTGTTTATCATGCATTCTGGGTGTTCAGTTTCTGCTGAAACTAATTAATTGCTGGAATGAAGAGAGCCATATGCACAGTTTGAAGGGTTATTGCAGTGTTGTGTTATGGTGCTGGACATGTTTGCATGTTGACTTGTTTGGCTGCATGCATTTCTCTGACGGGGCTAAAGCAACTGAGATTTTTGAACGCTTTGCTTAATTAAGCATCACTTCATATTCAGTTTAGATCAGTTTCACTAACATACCATTTTTTCAGTTAATCCTACTGAGGGGCAGATGGTCAGATGGTTTGTGAGCTGAATGAGTCCAGACACAAACTAAGCAGAGGCGCTTTTTCAAATCAGTGTTAGCCAAGATCACAATAAAAGATCATGCATGGAAAGCAGTATATTCCTTCAAAACATAATGCCTTAATACACTGTTGTTAGACAGGCTGATTAGTTTGCGTTGACTACTCAGAACCTCCAGAAATCAACAGAGATAGATATGATGAATACACCCCTACTAAAATAATAAGCAATTTGCCGGCATGCCAAAAATCAAACAAGTTGTGTTTGAGTTGACTTTTTGTTGTAAATTCAGCTTCTTTGGCTTTGCTGTTGGCACCATTTGTCCAACACAAATAAACAGAAAATTCTAAATTTGATGCAAACCTTTTTAATTTGACTGAGAGAGTAAACTCATACAGCCCCACCCTCTTTATTTTATCTCCTGTTCTCAACTCAAATCTCTCAATATGCAATACATACTTTACATACATTGTAACAAGATCTCTTGTACACACACACATATATATAATGATACAGCCACTGGTTTTATAATGTCTCATGACACCCAGTTCTTACTTTCCTTATATTAAATTCAGATTTGAGGCTCTGGTAAAACAAAGGTCAAATGCTATTCAAGGCAGGAAAATGAAAATATGAAATATGTACAACACATTGATGCTTGTTCTAGGACAGATCAAGGTTATTCATGTGTGGTCTTTCTGTAGCTGTGCTTGCATCTATGCTGTAGTTGAATTTACAAGTCTGCATAAACATGATATGATGAGCCAATCTTTATGAATGCTAAGTTTGGTCTTTGCAATGTCATCTTAATAAATGCTTTGTAAGACAGAAAAAAAATGATGATTGTGCTTTATCTGCACTGGTTGCAACAGTAACACCATGCTGTATGAATGCTGTTTCGCCTAATATATATATTCAGTTTTAACTTCACACGTGATGTATTGTACAGCTTGCAAAGTTAATGCCGTCATTTACATTTGTATTTATATTTGTTTATTTACTAATTGCAACTGTGACAAAACTTCTCATGTTTCTCATGTGACATAACAAAAGAAGAGAAATGAAGTGATCGACACTATTATCTAGCATGAAGTCCTGAACATACAAGTGTAACAGAAAAATATGTAGCTTATGCTTAGTTAATTTGCTACCTCAGAACCCAGGGTGATGTTAAAGCTGAGTGAATGTCGACCCCAGCCCAGCAGTCAGACCCTGAATGTGGGATCGTACCCTACTGGTTTATTTTGTTAGATGGTAGTTATTGTCATTTTACAGAAAAATGCAAAAGTAATGTAAAGAGTATTGTAATAAATTACTTTCTCCTGAGAGTAATCAAGTACTGTACTGCATTACTTTTAAGAAATGCGTTATCTGTAATATGTATAATACATTATTTTTTGAGTAATGACCCCAAAACTGAGTACAACAAATAGGTTAAATATCTCTAACATGTGCAAATATGTGATCACATAGCATGCATTTAATTTGCACTAATGTAATGTCTTTGGTATGGAGACTTTCAAAGTCAAGCCAATGAGAACCAAAGGAGAATCCGTAAGGAATCTCATTGATAAGTGATATCCATCATGTAATTGGAATTGCTAAATTCTTATCAATTCCCATCCCTATTTATGGCAGCTGCTTTTTTTTAACTTGGGCAGAAATAGGGTTTTTGTTTAGTTTCTGGTTTTAGTTTGTTTGTTTTTCTTTTGTTGTTTTGTTTTCTTTATTTTTACGATCCATCAAACTTCTACTGCTTATCCAGGTTGCTGGGGCAGCAGTCTAGATGAAAGACATAATCCCTCCATCCCTCCTGAGTCTTCTGTGGGGCCTCCTCCCAGTTGGACATGCCCAAAACACCTCACTTAGGAGGGGCCCAAGAGGGAAAACTAATCACCTCAGCTGGCTCCTGGATGTGGAGAACTCTAAGCCCCTTCTAAGTGACCCTATCTCTAAGGGAGAGTTCAGGCACCCTTTGGAAGAAGCTCATTTCTGTTGCTTGTATCTGCAACATTGTTCTTTTGGTCACTACCCACAGCTTGTGGTCACAGGGGAAAGTGGAAAAGTAGATTGATAAACTGAAAATTTTGCTTTCGCACTCAGCTGTCTCTCTTTACCACATCAAAGCGCTTGTCCACATTACTGCAGATACTGCACCAGCCTATTCATCAATCCCACACTCCCACATTCCCATACATGTACCCCGAGGGACTTAAAGTCTTCCACTTGGGGCAGCAACTCATTTCCAAAAGAGTGGACACGCAACCCTATTATGATTGAGAACCACTGCATCTTGATGCTAATGTTAGTTCTCATTGCTACTTCACACTAAACTGCAAACTTCACCAGTGCAGCCTGGAGGTCGACCCAACCGAATTACATCATCTGCATCATCTGGGTCTTCCCCAAGTGCCATGTATGCCTTGCCTACTAGCATCTTGCACTCTGCTGTTATGTGCTGGATTGTCTCAGGGGCATCTTCACACAGCCTGCACCTGGGGTCTTGTCTGGTGTGGTAGACCCCAGCCTCTAATGCATCTTGTACTTAGAGCTTGTTCCTATCCTGCCATGATTAGTGCCTCCGTGCTGTCTTTCAGTCCAGCTTTGTCCAGCCACTGGTAGGATTTCTATCTGCTGGTGAAACCCTCCATGCATGGTCAGGAGCTTCCTCGTCTTGATGTCAGCGGCTTCCATCTCCTCCTTTGGCCAGCCTATTATCCCAGCAGTGTACCTGATCCCGGGAAGGGCGTAGGTGCTGATTTTAACACTATGTGACGTAATAGATATTTAGCTAAATTATTTCACTTATCTAGGTATGTGTTATTTTTGTTTCAATGTTTTTAACATTTTTAGTTTTTAAACATGTTTTGTGTTACTCATTGTTCCATTTATTTTACATTTACAGTATCTTTTTTTTTTTTGGAAAGCTTTTTAGTGCACAAGCACAATTGATTGGAGAATCCTACATCATTTTATTTGTCCTCAACTTCAGAGCAAATGCATTTACCTTGCAAAGATTAGTTTCGAATGAAGCTTATATAACACATAGCCAAAGCAATCAGACCTTTCCCCGTAGCTTCCTGCAACTCATTTCTTTGAGCAAGTTTAATTATCTTTAATAGCAAAGTCGGCCTCTGCATATCTGGTAAGAAACAAGGTCCATTCCTCATAAATTCATTATACTGTTGGGCCTGGGTAGGAGGTAGTGCTTAAGGCAAGTAAGCTGCCTGTGTCATTTATAGAAAAGCAGAGAGTGAAGTTAGCTGTGGTATTTTGTTTTGATTAGACTGCAAAGAAAATTATAAATTGAGACAGAAATACTTAATTGTAATCAACCTGTATAATAACCATTCACACCCTGAGGGATGGACGTGTTTTTAGATATGCTAAAACATATCTTGATTTGATTAGATTTTTTCCTTAACTGGATTTGTGACCCTGCGACTGTCATGAAGCATCTCTGTCTTTGTAATCACAAATACCTTGGATGCACCAATTGTACTAACTATAGTGTTGGTTACTTTTTAAAAAACTATATCTCAGTCTGCTCCTGTTTCAGTAGTACCAGCCTCTGTTTCATGGTACCTTCAAGCTCTCAGTTTATAATGCTTTCTTGGTTTCAGAAATCCTACAGCAACAAGTGTCTTGAGTTGCTCTTTAATGTGTCAAGAAACTTGTCTTCAGGTAAACTCACCCCAGGAGCATTTGGTCTCTGTGGTGGCATATGTCACAGATCCTGTCAGAACAAGCAATATGGGATTAGGAAACAGCGTCTTCGATAATGGCTGGCTCCATTTTTCCAGACTGCTAGGTCTAAGTAAGCAGTTACCAGGTAGATATTCAGATCTACTGTCTCCAGGTTGAATTTGTTTAGCTTAGACTTCCAGTTAAGGATACTCACATCATTTAAGCAGTCAAAAATTACAATTCTAAAGCATTTTTTTATCATCAGTAACCTCAACACTAGAAAATACTTCATTTCCTATATAGTGCTGCTTAAATGCACCAATCCTTCACACACAATCACATACTCCCATCAGTACACAAACAACAACAAAGCCTAAAGAAGCTCCAAAGGATCCTCAAGAGTAGTTTAGTTGGCTTTGACCAATGTATGTACATTTTGTTTACCCCACAGAAATTAATGAATTCAATGAAAGGCTACATTATCTTCCCATTTTTATCAACAAGATGAGAAAATATGACATGTGACGGGAGGCCTTTCTTATATATAGTGCATTGTGTGACAAGACTTTATGTAATCATGTAGTCTGTAATTTCAGGTGACAATACCAGGTGGTTCCTTGAACCTCATGTCATTTATAACGTGGTCTACACATAAACAAAAGTTTCTTGAGACAGAAATTATTCCAAGGACGATTGCTAGATTACCAGCTGTAGGCAGCTCACAGCACAGATCAAGTCAGTGAAACCACTAAATCAAGAGCCACAGAGCTCAGTCAGCTCATCTGTGAACAAATGGAGAATGAATAAAAAAATATATGCATCTTTGTTCAGTTGTGTAGAAAACTTAATATCTGATCCACAATTTCATATATATGATACATGAACCTATTCAATTTAATTCAATTTTATCACAACAACAGTCACCTCAAGGCACTTTATATTGTAAGGTAGACCCTACAAAAATACATACAGAGAAAAAACCAACAATTATATGACCCCCTATGAGCAAGCACTTTGGCGACAGTGGGAAGGAAAAACTCCCTTTTAACAGGAAGAAACCTCCGGCAGAACCATTCTCAGGGAGGGGCGGCCATCTGCCACGACCGGTTGGGGTGAGAGAAGGAAGACAGGATAAAAGACATGCTGTGGAAGAGAGCCAGAGATTAATAACATGTATGTTTCAATGCAGAGAGGTCTATTAACACATACTGAGTGAGAAAGGTGACGAAGTAGAAATCCTCAGTGCATCATGGGAATCCCCCAGCAGTCTACACCTACTGCATCATAACTAAGGGAGGATTCAGGGTCACCTGATCCAGCACTAACTATATGCTTTAGCAAAAAGGAAAGTTTTAAGCCTAATCTTAAAAGTAGAAATAGTGTCTGTCTCCCGAATCCAAACTGGAACCTGGTTCTGTAGAAGAGGGGCCTGAAAACTGAAGTCATAAGCAGCTGGTGCAAATGGACAAAGAAAGGACCTAAATGTGAGTGCAGCTTACTAATATTGTCCTTTTTAAAGATGCAAACTCTGCAGAGAATCAATTATGTGAAATAGAAAAAAAGCAGCAATTCATTCTGTGAATGAAGTCGACGCGTTAGAGAGAGGTTTGTACTGTGCTTGTCCAGCTTGCAGAACCAACCTGCCAGAGGTGATTTTGTGTTTCCTTAGAAGGAAGTACTGTCTGTAATATAAATGAACATCTTTGGTGCAGACTTGTAACCTTTTTGTACTTAATGTGTTTTGACATAAGACATGTCGTTTTCTATACGTATATAAAGGGATAGTCAGGGAAATGAATAAAGTAGACAGGACTACTGAGAGACTACATGTATAACAAAGAGAGACATGGCAAAAGTAAAGGGAAAGGCTACAGTAAGTTGTAAATGTGACTGGACATGAAGGAAGGAGAAAAGGTATTGATTGGCTGGGCTGAGAGATTTAGCTGGAAAGGATGTGCAGTAGGTTAGAGTGGTTAAGAATAGAGATGGAAATGTACTGATAAGTGATGAGACTGTGGTGAGAAGATGGAAGAAGTACTTTAAGGAGCTGAAAAATGCAAATCTACAAAAGAATGGATGAAAAGGAAAAGTCCAAATCTCAACCTGAGTGGGCCAAAATTCCTCCAGTGATGTGAGAGACATCCATAAAATGACTACATGACTAAAGATAGTTCTGCAAGCTACTGAATCTATTGAGGTCTATTTAGTTTTTGACACAGTACTTTTGCATTTTGGCTTACTTTTAGTTAAATAAATAATGGCATATGGAATATGTCATATATTGTTGTTTGTCTGAGGTTGCATTCACCTAATTTTAAGACCTGGTAAAGACTAGATAATTATTCTGTTCTGATATATAAAACCTTAGCACTGACAGAGGCTCTACTTTGTTTTAACATATGATAACTCGTAAACCTTCAGTAAGTGTGAAATTGGTATAGTTTTGATAAAATATTACTACTGCCTCTGCTACTACTACTAATAATAATAATTTAATTTCACAGTCATGTAATGATTGAAAACCATAAAAAAGAAAAAGAAAAATATTTCAGTGAACTGTATTATTTTATAAGACAACTGAGGCATCTCTGGAGGTCTCCTCTATGGTGTAATTTGAGAGAAACAGGATTTTCTCACCCTCATCTTTTTCCTTGTGACTCCTTTTAAATAATTGAAAGCTGAGCAAAGCTGGGCAATTCTGTCCCACTGAATAAGAGAAAATTCTTCTGTGCACTCCTGCAGTGAGACTGCTAAAAAAGCCAAAACAGCTTAGATTTGTAATATCTTTACAACTGTGTGGTGCCTTGCCATTGTTGTATTGCTCATCCCCAGGGCTTTGCAAAGAGAGAAAGTCATTGCTGAGACATTCAACTTGTTTGTGTTATCCACACTTTTTTCTCTGAGGGATTTGGGTCATAGAGAACAACTGGATTGATCACAGCTCCCTTTGTATTGTCAAGTATGCCTGAACATTTCTCTGTTAGAATTTTAAGATATCAACTGGCCTTTTATAGTTACCCTGTCATGCAGTTATTACCTCTGGAGATAATTAGTAACTGTTCTAGGAAATTGCTTTATTTGATAATGCACACTCCATATAATAATAATACCGCTGTCAAAAATAAGTGATTCTGAATCCATCAACTCATTTGAGAATGACCTGTAATTAACATCAATGTATATGGAGTCCGTTCCTTTCTACATCAATGCCTATATGCACCTCTAATACAGGGAGCACACTTGATCATAATGATGACACAATTTTGAAAACAACCCATCATTATTTTAATTCATAGTTGAATATAAACAATTTGCAAAACGTGCCACTGAGTGGGAACAGCTGTGCTGTGGGAATTGTTTATTTGTAGAACACAAGCCATGTGCATTTCATGCACTTCTATCAAGTGTTCATGAATTGTTTGGCTCAGAACTATAATATACAAATCAGTCTGTCTATTAAATTATAATTCTTTGATATGCCCAAATGAGCTTCCAAGTGCTAGCAGCTTCATATTGTAGATGACAGTTCCAAACTATCACCTAAAAACTTATAACTTGTTCAGAACTTGGATCCTGGTTCCTATGGGGTCACTTGAGCAAAGGCAAGATACTTGGAACATCACCAAGATGTACTTTTTTAATTGTTGTTCTTTCTGACTTCTCTGTGATTGCAATACACATGGGAACATTAGTTAGTGAACAAGTCCAAGTCAGTCAATAGCATTAGTTGATTAAGTAAATGCTAAAGACACTAATCTGAGCCTGAAAGAACAGTTAGCTATAGAATGCATACATAATGCTGTTTTCGTTTGCTTTAAATAAATTACAATTATTATTATTATCATTTCCTAAACAGGACTTTCATATGCAAACTAATTGATTTATAGTTCAATGAAATGAATTTGTTGCTAATTAAGCTTCAAATTCAAGTCAAAATATAAAGGCACATCCCTTTGATTTTACATGTTTATGTTAGCCTACAGGTCATTATAATTTTATGCCTAAAACTATAATGCACTATAAAGCCTGAGGGGAACAAAAGGTAACAAAAATGGACTCTGAGCTGCACTATAGGGACCAAAACCTACTATATTTTGGCGATAAAGGTAAACATATTTTGGATTAAACACCATAATGTCCCACCAGTATTCTTGTAATCTGTCCCTTCAAAGCTTTAAGACCAGTAGATGTATTGCTAGTTCAATATGATTATACAAGATCTACCGAATATCTCATATTTTTTTTATTTCACTCCTCCTACAAGTCTTTCTTGTAGTCCTTATGTTCAGAATGTTGAACCTTTAACATGAATGAAATAACATATAGCAGGCCCTCTGAAAAACTACAGACAGGCAAAAACATAATATCAGAAAACAGATGGAGAAAATAATGAAAGATGAAACCCGCACTCACCTGCAGATATCTTGAAACAATGCTGACAAATGGGAGTAGCAGCCTGGCTGTGCTGTTTCATCAGATCACATCGCCTATCTCACAACAGCACCTGCCTCAGCTACCCCATCAAATTTCTTCAACCTGCTGTCCTTGAGGCAAGTAGGCAGAAGCCAAATTATTTGCAGAATAGCTACCCACTTCAAGGTGAAACAGCAGCTGAGATCTCAATTATTTCACAGTGGCATATTCAGGCCTTGTGCAGGGGAATTGAAAATGGAACACAATTATAGGATGGATTGGCCCCTTACCTTCTTACCTATTTACCTGCATAATAATTGCCCAAATCACTGTGGTAATGCATTTGCCTATAAACAATCAGCTGCCCCATAAAGTGAGGACAAATGATAGGTTCAGTAGAGAAATTTCATTGGGTTTATTTTAGCAGGTTGCCAAAGACATGGTTTTAATGGCAGACAGATGCAGTCTTTTTGCTGTCACATTTCTTTGAACTGGGAACTCATGACTCTTTCATGGGGTTGTTAAATAAATAAGAAGGCTAGATTGAGTCACCTACAGAGATGTGGGCTGTGGCATATGGTCCAGGCCAAAATGGGCCTCAACAGATTGCCTTTTTGGATGCCATCTTTGCCCATGTTTCATAGCCACAAGCTGGCCACAACAGTAAAACAATAGCAAAGCAGCCATTTAAAGATAACGCAGTGGGAAGTGTATGTGTGTGCGTGTGTGTGTTTGGGGGGTGGGGTGGGGGGATCCAGTGTTTTTAACAGTAGCAGGGCTCAGGGAGGTGTTTATTGACTATGCAGAACTCTACTAAACATCAAAGCAACAGCTAAGTCTCCTCATGGGAGCCACACCACACATAAACCCCTGAACTCAGAAGGATCAAAGACTCACCCACTATTCAACTTAAGGCATATTAAACAAATATGAAAATTCTTAATATTTTGTTGGAAGTATAAATAGACAGGCCACCACCTGGAACACACTTTTTACCATGATCATCTTGTAATTACTGAGGATATTCAGAGAAAATGTTATGGGAGTTAAGCTGCCTCTTTTTGTTTTTTGCTAGATTCTCTGCTTTCTCTCGTACTCTCTTTCTAACTTTATCATCCACTCTGTATTTGCAGTAATAAAAGCTTTCATGACTAGTTTTCAAACAATTCTGGAAATTATAAGGAAAAAAGGTCACCATATATTCCATATATTTGAATTCATATATTGCTGAAAAAGGAAATTTCTGCTTTGACAGACACTCTTACCTTGTTCCCTTAGAGGAGCCAGGAAATGGTTGGCCTCGGTTCTTTTCAAATACTTATTTATAGGCTTCATGTTCACATTAAAAGTACAAACCTTTATCTGGCAAAAAAAAAGATTGCTGGTGATGCCTATTAAATAATCATTATTATGATGATTCAACTGATTCAACTATGATCATTCAACAGAATGTTATAGCTCTGATGGGGGAAAAAAACTGCGCTAGTACATGAAGCTGAGGGACACTTGGGTTCTGGAACCATTTTCCTGGTGAAGGCCTGGACTCTTTTCCACTCTGGAGTTTGCACTTATGCATTGACTGACAGCTCAGTGTACCTTCTTTGAGCCTTCTTGGAGTCCCTGGTTGGAAAACTGAAATCTGCCCCCAGCAGGGGACTCCTTTATCCTGCTGGAAAATTTCAGTGTCAGTGAAACTGCGGGATCTTGAAGGGATTGAACAGAATATGAACCTGAGTGAAGTTTTGTAATTGGACTTCCACGCTAATCACAGACTGTCCATAACAATAAGATCTATGGACATATGACTTGGACACTTGGGTGCAGAGAGGAACTGAACGGTCAATTGATCCCCATCTGGTAGTGAGTTAGATCAATTAAAAAGCTAACGTTCCAAGCCTAACCTTGACACAGAATTATAGATAGTGACCAAAAGAATAAGATTGCAGATTTAAGCTTCTTCCAAAGGACGATGGAAGGACAGATGGATAGATGGATAATTTACCGAGGGAAGTTTTACACATGACCCCGAGCCTCTTAAGGGTTATTCTAAGAACCTGTGACATTTCATTTTTAAATGTAGTTTCTACTTTCTCAACTTCTTTAACTTTTCTCTATGTACATTATACAGGAAAAATATATAAATCATATATTCTCCTGAAGCATTCGGGTCTTTGGATTAAAGGCACCGTACAAAGTAAAATGGTAGGCCCTCTAAAAATATGTTTTCATTTAAAGAACATATTTCAAAAATTAGAGCTAGCATTAGCAAATAAACATACTTTTGTGATTTATCATCGTAACAGATAACTTTTTCCTTACAACTAACCTTGGCCAAGCTGTGAAATCTAGAGGAGGTTGCACTGTGAAAAAGGTTGTAATAACAGCTTTAGCACCTTAGCAAAGAAAGCCCCAATGATGACGATTGGATGTCAGCTTTAATAAAACAGGTATGTTAAACAGACTGGGACACTACCAGTTCTACCAGTTCTCTAAAATTAGTATCTATGAGAAATGACTTGGTTAACTGAAATACAATAAATAAATAAATACAAAACTTACTGTTTTCCAGAGTCACCACCTTCATTTTTCATTAATGCTTTTAATCTGTCGATATATAGAGTTATCCATGTCACACAGTTTTCAAGAGTTTTCTTTAATTTTAGAAATATATTCATGAACTTTTTTTTTTAAATCAAAATGTTGGCCTTTGCTTCTGAGCTCGTTAAAAGCTATTTAATTAAAAGGTGCGGACCTATATTATTTGCCAATAATATAGTTGTATATGCAGTGACATTTTTTCTTCAGTTTTACTTCTTTACTAAAAGAATGATTCTATAAATTTCCTCCACTTCTCATCACAGTTAGCTAATAGTAAATACTTTGATGATGACTACAGAAGTAGTAATATTTGTCAATGTTGTTAACCAACGGAGGAAGATTTACTTATTGTTTTGCTACCTTTGTCTCAAGTTATGGTGGTGTTTTATTTTATGCTTTGTTACTTCACATACTATATTTTCACTCAATGTAAAGAACTGTGTATATTTTAAGCATATGTTTAAATGACTAGAGGGTTCAAGAGACTTATTACTACAATATAATGTTTCTAACACTGTTGGGTATGTCTTTCTTAAAATTATTATTCAGTTTAATCAATATTAATTTGATTTGATTTAAAATACATTTTAAGATGTAACCTTTTTCCATTTTAAATCAAATTAAAAGTACAGTGGTTGTCCCTTGTCTACTTTGTTAATTACTGAATTGGAATATTTTATGAAATATAACATATTGGATTTAGAATCGATTTTAATCAGGAATGTGTATGTTTTGACTGATAGTGACTGAAATAGATGCAGAAATAGGTATGATATAGAAACACACATAACAAGAGATGTTTTGGTCCTTTGATATGGATATGAGAGACAGCGACCTGCCATGAGTTTAGATTCCACATCAACATAAAAATCTCACATGACTTGCTTTTTATTTTGGGCATCTGAAGCTTCTACTTTTTGATAGAAGTGAAGCAAACAGCAAATTCCCACTTTTGTTTGCTTACATGCTGTGTTTCCCAGATGTTGTTAAGAGCATGGATTTGGATGAGTGCAAGGAAGACCCAGAGGTTTGTCTATATTTTCATGCTCA
The DNA here is from genome assembly GCA_015106755.1 of Etia nguti. Classification (NCBI taxonomy): domain Eukaryota; kingdom Metazoa; phylum Chordata; class Actinopteri; order Cichliformes; family Cichlidae; genus Etia; species Etia nguti. Next base: position 31,018 of record VUQG01008795.1, on the reverse strand, counting down.
GTTGAGGAAAGACAACTTGTCGCATGGTGTCAGAATCCATCAGCCTGTTCCTGACCTAGAATTTTAAGCACAGATCTAATATCTGAGGAATGAAAACAATGGATGTCTCCATTACTCCCTGGGGCTCTCGGGCCTCAAGAATAGCTTCTTTCCTCTTCTATTCTGCCTGTCTGTTTTTGAGTCAGAAGATAAATGAGCACGCTTTGATACAGCTTGAGGAAAAAAAGAATGTCAAAAGTCCCCATGGAGTCCTAAAAGGCAGCAAAGATATGGAATAAAAGGGAATGGGACAGAGATTCAAACTCACTGAAGGGCAGAAGTATTTTATGAAACCAGGCTGTCCTGGTCGTATCCCTGGTCATTTCCCATAATCTTCCAAGGGTAACCTAATTTGTTATTGTTTTTCTAAAACATATTGCAGGATAATAGTGTTATTCAAAGTGAAACAGCCAGTATTTGGTTATATTTCGAAGTTCCCTAGCTGATGACTTTGTCTCTTTTAAAATTACAATTGTGCAGAGTAAATTAAAAATATTTCCAATATGCATCACAGTGCCAGTGAACCTTTACTAATGGTGGTTAATAAATGTTTAGAGGCTAGGCAAATGAACAATTGAACTACAATTTTCCCTGTAAACAAGTAATTAGCACTGAAATATATGATATTAAATTTCCTTTCAGTCTGAATTATCATGTAATGAGGTATTCAATTGAAAAAATCAAATATTAAGTTCCTCATTGGGCCACTGATACACATAAACTTGGTAAGAAGAACTTTAGAAAATTATGCTAAATTAAAAAAGGGGAAAAAAAGGAATAAGAATCTGGTAGCTTGTAAATGAAATAATTAATGGAAATTGTGGCAATTTCACATCAGTGATGAGGAACTTCAGCACCTGAAAAGTCATCAGTACATATAAGTGAGCTGAATCTACCGATACATATATATATATTTCTATAAGAAAAAAACAATTCAAACTTTAAAACCAAGATAAAAGCATCACTTTTTTTTCTTTCTTTTTTTTTTTTTACAAAAGTCCATAGATTGTTTAATACAACATACCATATTCTCAACAATTCAACATCAACAAAATTTTGTTAATTAAAAAAAAAAATCTGCATATTACCTTTATTGCACAGAACAATTTGAATGTATTTTCCATAGATTTCTTTTTTAGTATATATATTTTTTTTGTAAAAAGTTGGCTTGGACTACATGGTCAGTATAGTCCATGGTCAAAATTAAAAAAAGGAATAACATATACCAAAATCAGAACTTCCCAAACCACTTGGGATCAAAGAAAAAAAAAAAGGCTAGGTACAGTTGCCACACTTTGAACAAAGAGAGCATTCATAATCAGCAAGAGGGAGAACCATGAGCCATATCCAGCGTTTTTTTTTTGTTTGTTTGTTTTTTTTTCTCCTTTATGCAAAACGGATTACACCAAAGCTGCTTCAGATTGCTCCATGGGTGAAACCATCTGTGTCACTTCAACCATCTGCATATTCAGTTCTTACTTCCAGCCATTACTGTGATGTAATATGCAATGTCATCCATCACAGATAACTTGGCCTTTATCCTCATATGTTTTCAAAGCCCGGCTGTACAGCAGTGTGTACTTGAAAAGGTAACTTTTGATTTTATTTGCAGAACCAAGTGGGAGCATAATATGCTGCAGTTTTCCCCCCTGACAAATAAATGCACATTTCTAGGAAAAAGCGAACATGTAAATTATTCTGGAAGGTAATTTTTCCATGGCTTTGCTGGGGGAGGCAGTATTTTCATGAATAAAGCATTAATTTCATTAAAAAAAAAAAAAAAATCAAGAAAGCAATGACAGAATAATCTTACTGCTTGAGGAGCACATCATATCCAAAGCGTGAGCACCGCAAGTTTTATTCCATCTAATCATGTTGAGCACAAACTAATACTAGTACATAAGTTTTTTGAAATGCTATTTAAAAGCTTAGGAGTAGGTACTTAAGTGCCAGAGCCAACCATTCTTTTAGATGGCAAAACTGCTGTGGATAGGTGCATCTATTGTGAGAACAGAGCATCATTTCAAACACTTTTCTCATTTCCTTTTTGTATCAGGCCCTTAATCTATCTGTGTGCACAGTCTGGGTAACATCTGAAAATGGACTGAGTGGCACTGGTGCTAGATACTCACTTCAAACCATTATTTAAAAATGTTTAATACTCGCATTAAACAACACGTTTAACATGATTTTATGCATTTTTTTGCATTAATTATTGATGTGAATATTGTCGGCGTAAAAATGCAATTATTACGTACCTTTTGGCTATTTTTTAGCACTCATCTTTTTAGATTGGTAAAAAATATGGACCGATTGCACAAAATTTGCACCAAATTACTGGTGTAGTCATAATTGCGTAAACAGGGTTGTAATCTGGTTTTACAGACTGTTAATTGTTTTTTCTTGGTTATGAATTGGGTGCTGTGTAATTCAGATAATATTTTACAGATGTTAGTAACAGTTTTGTCTTTCGGAGAATTTGCTATGTATTTTCATAATGTGACACAATAAATTTCCTGAATCACAGAAAAACGATGAAAAACAAAAAAAGGAGGCACAGGAGTATTCACAATGATATACAGTGATGAAGATGTACTTGAATTGGTCAGTGTTTAAGGTGCTCAACAACCCATACAAATCTCATTCATAAGAGAACATCTAACTTCAGAATAAAGCAAACACTAAATAAAAAAAATACGCACAAAAAACAGAGACGGCCAAAATATGATCTGCCCCTCGCATTCTAGCTTTTAAAATGTTTTATTTTTCTTTTTGTGATATAGTTATCTCATTATAAATCCATAGGAATAAGAACTGCCTATGACAAATCTGATTTTCAATTAATGCCCCCACAGGCCTTGTGGAAACCACAGATGCCATGTAACACTCGGTGTGGTTTCATTCCTTCTCACTTTTGAAAGTCAGGAACTGCCCTCTTGTCCATCAGTCAGGAAAAAGAACATTTTACTCTATGTTAACAGACCAGGATCCACAGGTTTGTAAGAGAGGAAAGGAAATGTCTTCTTTACCATTTGTCTTATTTTAAAGTTCAAAATTAATAAATTCCACAGCTCTGTTAGATCATTTTCATGTTAAATTTGCGAGGAGCATCCACTGTGGTGCTGCTCATGCCAGCGTCTGATTTCCGTGGCACATACTCAATCTCAATGTTGTGTTTAGTGTTGCCTTTACCTCTGCTCCAGAGGAACAGCAGTACCAGGCAAAAGAGGACGACACCAAGAAACGAGATGAATCCCATTGTAGTTGCAATAATCAATGTCTTTATGTCGAATGGGAAAGGGGCATTGGCTCTTGTACCATTAGCTCCAGTTTCTGTCGGCTGGTTGGATATGAAAGCAAAAGTTTTGTTGGGCTGGTGTGGCCAGTCAGGCGAATAGCTATGAATATGAAGGTGTGCAAGAGAGGTGTCATTTCCACCTGCGTTGCTAGCTATACACACATATGTACCGTTATCTTGAATCTGGGCATAGCGCACTTCAAGAGTACCATCTGGCAACACAGACAGCCTCCCAATCGTCTTGGTGGTGATAAACTTTTTCTGTGGAGATAGCCACATTATCACTGGAGCGGGATCCCCATCTGCTTGACAAGCAAAATGAATAATGGCTCCTTCGTCAACAAATTTTTGCTGAGGTTTGCGTTCCCTAATCCTAGACTTGCGACACGTGAAGTAGTTTGGCTGCAGAACATCTGGGAAGTCTTTGAACTCTTTGCCTTGGACGAACTCAGGGGAGGCACAGGTGGGCTGCTGCCTGTTGAAGTTCAGTCTCCAGCGCCGGCGGAAAACCCACAATAGTCGACAGTCACAGGCCAAGGGATTATCATACAATGCCAGGGTTTCCAGGTTGCCAACTGAATGGAAAGCAGACTCCTCTAAAGTACTAAGCGAGTTCCCAGACACATTTAGTATTTTCAGGTAGTTTAGACCTCGGAAAGAGTAGGGCTCAATCATTGCCAGTCTGCCTCCCACAAGGTGAAATTCCTGCAGACGCAGCAGATCATGGAGCTTATTTCCTTCAATGGTATGGATAGGGTTGTATGAAAGATTGAGAAAGCGCAAATAAACCAAATGCCGCAAGGCTACATAAGGAATCGTGGTCAGGTTGGCATTTGCAATCGTCAGGGAGGTGAGATTTAATCCATACAAGCAATTTGGGGTCATCGTATCCAAATATGGCCAATTTGCTATTTCCAATATTTTTAACCGATAGAGCCGTTTAAAAGAATAATCCCGTATGACATTGATATTGAGGTGACGCAGCCTGAGAGTGATTAAACTGTGGAGGTGGGTAAAAGCCTCTGTTGGCACAGAAGACAAGTTGCACTTCTCAAGACTCAGGTGCTCAAGACTACTTAGGCCATGAAAAGCTCGATGGGAGATGAACACCAGATCATTATCACCCACTTCTAAAGAGCGGAGGTTATACAAATCCTGGAACATGTAGTCCAACAGGATGACAATCTTGTTCTCACTTATGTCCAGCTGTGTAAGATTGCTCAGACCTGTGAACACACCAAGCTGGATGAGCTTTAGCTTGTTGCTGCGTAGCCCCAATATTCGCAAGCCATAAAGGTTGTTGAATGCTCCAGGCTCAATAGTGGAGATTGTGTTTTCACTCAGTTCCAGGTGTTCAAGGTTGGGAAAGTTGGCAAACTCATCTGGGTTAATGGTTCTGATACGGTTCTTGCTGAGGTCCAGCAGTCTTGTTTCTGCAGGAATGCCTTCAGGAACTGTCATGAGTTTCTTGCGGTGGCACATCACAGATCGCTCTTGAACATTGCATTCACACCGGGATGGACAGCCTGTTGTGGATCCAGACAGGACGGTGCTCAGCATCAGAATCAGAATAGGCTGCCAGAAAGCCACCAGGTAGCTGTGCCCAGTCGCTTCCCTGCCCACCATCTTATCGGTTACCTACAGAGACGCAGAGACATAGCAAAATGTTCTTAGAAAGTTAAACAATAATGATGTGTTCAGTTAATAGACAAATACAGTGCAAGTTGTGAAAAACTGAAACATATGAGCTAAAATACAAACAATAGTTTTAATAGTCTTGAGCAATGAGCTGATTTGTCATCATGCAGTTTAATGATTAAATTCTACTATTTTACATTATATGTTGGAGACGTACAGAACAGGAGTCTGAATTAATAACTCTCAGAACTTGTATTTAACACACTTCTCTTCGGTTATTATGTGTATTTTCTGGCAACTGGCAAGTTCAACAACTGCATGTGCTAAAAGGACAACATTCTGATGCGACACAAATGCTAACAGAACAGAGAGGAGTAGAGAGAGTGTGTCCTGGTGCAATATTCATGAACAGACTAAAGATGAATAGAGGTTACAAGGAAGAAGGTATGTGCATGCAATTTTAAATTCTGCATCTTTCACTTGCCAATGCAGAGTTTCAAAAGGTATTTTAAATCCGAGCAGCTCCTGTAAATACACAGTCGTCCATGAGACCTTGTTATACGAGCAAAGATACTGATCCACAGAAGAAAATCAAAGGCAAAATCATTCTATTAATCTACATACATCTTTCACTACTGTATACCCTCTTGGTGTACACTGTGGAATCCTGAACATATCTACACTAAACCTTACAAATAATCAATCAACTAATGCTATCTCCACGATATAAAGCAAAGGGATGTGTCTAGTGGAATTAACAACATATTTCTGTAATCCAAGCCATGCTGTGTTGTAACAACTTTTTCTGAGCACATCTGAGGCTTAGTGTGGTATTTTGAAGTCTTTTTCTTCCTCCTACTTCAAATGTAAATTTGCTGTGTGAGCTAAAACAGTAGGGGGTGGAGCAACAGTAACAAAATGATACAATCAAAGATAACAATGGTGGCAACTATGATGTATGTGCTATGGATGACAATTTGCTCACAGTTAAAATAAAGACCATCAGTGAATTAGAAATGGAGAGATCCATATGTACAAGACAGGAAACAAAACCTGTTTAATTTCAATTCCACTGGTTAGTGTTAGTCATGGTTAGTCATAGCAGAACTCCCATTTACAAACAAACAAAAAAGGAGCATGTGATCAGCATTAATACTACAACAATTTTGAACTATATTACAACACAAGGAGTTGGATGAAAATAAGAGGTAAAAAAATGCAAAGAAAAAACAAGCTGAAAAAAAATTCTTTCACATCTAATTTGCACTCCTCTTTAGACATGTCCCTGGGAAATGCCTGTCAAAGTGTGATGACTGTTGTCACAATACAGTGAATATTGCCAGTGGTATGCAGTTTCATCTCTTCTTCTAAATTTGTCTTTAGGATGCCCTGCACCTCATCTGGTGTAGCATGCGACTCAGATGCCAAGGCTAAGTTCTCACTACATTAACCCATCCTCTGCATTGCATGTCATCCCCCGTCTCCGTCTCTGTCTCCCAATCTTTCTGTCTCTCTGTGACTTTCCCTATCTATTAAAGGCACACAAAAGCCACCAAAAAAGAAAAAAGTCAATTTCTGAGTGGTTATGTGATTGCTCTTCCAGATGCCCAGGAGGTCTGTGAAGATGGATAATGCACCTTTGTATTTCAGCAGATTCAGTGGACCATAATACATGTGACACATTGATAGTGTAGAGAGAAGGAAAAAAAATCAGTGATATCCAGCTTGACAGTTAATTATGGGGTAACATGTTTCTACTATTGTGGCCACCTGCCACTGATAATTTTTTCCCAGTGAGCCCATAGTCAACTGGACAGCAGAATCATGAAAAATGGGTTAGATTTACTTTGCTCAATTTCATTTTATTCGCTCTGAGGTCAAAGTTCAGATTGGGGATTTGATGATAACGTCTGTAATCAAGTGAAGCCAAAAACAGTTGAGAGTTTGTCTGAATTCAGAGACCTGCACCAGAACCTGCTGTGCTTCATGCTGCCTCCAGCCATACTTAATATTACTTGTTCCTTAATGTACACTGATCCAGTAAGTGCTGAGTGTTTTGGCATAGTGTGTCATAGGACATAGCAGGAAGTCTATGAAAAATGAAAAAAAAAATGGCCTCATGACAGGCTCAGACTCTATCTGTTGGCCTATTTGTGTAGATATTACATATTGACTATCATTCAGTGAGATGCTATTATGTCCAACCCTAATGCCATTGACACATTAACACAATCATAGAAATATTCAAAGTATAATCCCTTGTTGGTGAAGCTCCTTGACTACAACTTCAACAGGTTATGTGGATTGCAGTTAGGCTTCCTAACAAGTCCCTGCACTCTTCCATACATCCCAACAGTGCACATGATTAGGCAATATTAATAATATATTTGAATATTTAAGTAAGGTCTTCGGTGAAATTGCATTTTTATGACTTAGAGGCATCTAAGTCATTTACGGCACAATTTACAATTTATAGCACACGGCTTCAGCAGCAAATATGCAATGAAACATGAAAAGATATGGACACATTAAGATGAAGAATGCTATCCATCGGTAAACATTTGCAGCTCTGTTTTGTTAATGATCTGGTGTTATCATCCCCTCACAGGCATGTATTCTGAATGCAGTTCTTCATTCCAATCAGCACTCCAGTGAGCTCCCAGAGAATTACGTTAATTGAGGTGAAGTGAGAGGGGGTGTGCTGCTCAAAAGAATGAATATGTAAGAGAAATAAGACAGTGGGGCTCAATAAATGAGGACTCACTGGTCCAAGACCAGTAATAACTAGATCAATGAATAGAGAGATTAATGCCTTTATGCCCGGATCCGCTGGGATCCTGAAGATGTTGCTTCATACTTAAAGTGGATGGTGCCCTGTTACAATGGAGTAGGTGTAGGCAGTTCAGTGTAGCATTAAAACTGTTCACACGGTTATCTTACCTAATGTTCAAGTTTCTATCATTAAGTATAGTTTAATATGACATTTTATGGTTTTGATATGGAACCCAGTTTCAAAATAATTTTCAAAACCCAAGGCAGAAGAGCAGATAGATGTAAGAAAGTTGGTCTTCAGATTCATGACATACTGAAGCTAACAATACAACACTACAATCATAACACAGTAATCGAAACTTTCAACCAGTTCATGTAAAAAAAGGTTCACGTTAAACTTTTACATCTGCACTGTAGCAAGCTATAAATTATTTTCTTTTCCATATCTTATCGTTACTTTTTTAACAATTAGCATATTCAAGAATATGCATGTATCAGTGGTAAGTCCTAATCATCACTGAGTAATCCGAGTCATATTTTAGTCTACCTGTCACAAGATATCACTTCTGAGCCTTGTTAAATACCATTGTTAAATACCTTTAAGCTTCCTGGAAATCCGTAAGATGATGCTGACCTTATCTGTAGCACAAAGTGTTAAAAGCCTTTAAAGCTCATTCCTCTGCAAACCACTTAGTCAGCTGCCCGTCTAATCCTCAATGGCCAGACCAAGGACTGGAATCTTATGGCACCACCTATTTACTCTTCTTTAACACGCCCTCCCACCCTTGTCCCCAGAGTGTTTACAGTTTCATATGATGCCTATCAGTGGTATCAAGCATAAGTAATTCCAGTCATATTTTTTATATAATTTGCAAATTAATATTTTTGTCTATGCTGACAAAAAGTGTTATGTTCTCTTTCTGCTATCAGTTTAATCACTTCTAAGATGCTTATTGGCTTTCTAACTGGAAGTAGTATTCCAGTTATTAAAGCATACACTAAAAGTGACACCATGACTAAATGCATCTTAACCACAAGTTTTTTTGACCTTTAGCAAGTGGTAGTAAGATCTGTCTCACACCACCCTGGATGAATTTGAACAAAATTGTTAACCTTGTGTCATTGAGAAGCTATGCTGCCTGCTGGGACTGTTGGCTGGGTTTGAACCTGTGATATGGCAGGGCTTAAATGTAAGCCGACGCCCGACAGATGGACGGTAAAGCCCTAATCCAGGTGAAGAAGCTGGTTGGTGCATCGAGGTGCAGAATTCCAACAGTGGCCAGCTGTTGTTCTGACAAAACTCTGCCGTAAAACCTGTAGACATGTCTCTCCTGAACTTCACCTCTCAAAGGGGTCATTATTGCTTCTGCGCAGTGTTCTGTTCATTGATGTCTCATTCTGTAGTACGGCAACAAATAGGAAACTGGGAAAGAATTACCAGTGTGGTGTACATTCTGCATATGTAGGGAAGGACAGGAATTTCTGATGTTGAGTCTGCCTTTACTGATAAAAATGATGCAAACAAAACTACTTTTTAATTAAAAGAAAAAGACATTTCACAGTGCCGGTTACACAAAGCCTGTCAGGAGACCAAACTTACACCAAAGGAAAAAACCCCATTGGTATGAGGGGGGTCGTTTTCTTGTTCCAGCTTGTAAAAGATGTTTTTTTTCTTTTCTTCTTTTTATAAGATGATCAACAGGGCAATTAGAAAGATATTAACTCAGTTTTATAATAAATAGTGAATTCTTATTGTTTTGACATATTTTTAAAAATCCTTTTATGTGACCCTTACTTTTAGCTCTACTTTAGAGATGTTGCCCCATGGTCTTAGTAAAAGATTGATGATAGTAGACACTTGCCAATGTAAAGAAAATACAATTATAGTTGGATAGATAATATTATTGGGGTTTGGTTAAACTGATTAGCTGGTTGTTAAACTAGAAGGGATATCTATTTCAAATTCAACAGCATGCTTTCCGAAACTGTAAGCTCTAAAATCAAAACAGTGTAGCTAATAATAATAATAATAGCTAATGATTCTGGTTAAAATTGTTTAAATCATGTTTCATTAAAGATGAGTTTATCGAGGCCCATAGCTGGGGCTATTTTGTATTTTCTTTTTTTGTTGTTGGGTGTTTGGTGTGTAATTTAGGGAGCGTGATGTTCTATCATTATTAAACTATTCAGCTTGCCAGCTCTCTACAGAGAAACGTGATTTTTTTGTTGTTTCTTTTTAAGGAGATAAAGTGTATTTTGGAAAGACTCAAATAAGACTCACTAATGAGAGCTCACATGTTTTTCACAGCATCCAAAACAATTAATAAAAGGAAGCGAGCCAAACTTGAGCCTAGAGGAATAACACAAAAAAAAATCATTTTCTAATTAAAAGCATATTTATAATTATGTCAATTATCTGAATTTGGCAAATTATTTTATCATATATTTTGTTAAGACTGACAAACAAAAAAGAAAAATCTAGTAAATGCTGTGATGCTGACAAAAACAAAGTAGACTATTTTTCACTCAGCAACTTCACTTGAATATATCTGTTGTTTAATAGTTTTCCTGTTTAGAGCCGAGTTGTAAACTAACATGTAAAAAAACATGTGTAGGCCTTTAGGAAAAAGTCATTAGCAATTTGGGATATGAGACCTATTTAAATTAGCCCTGACAGTTAAAAGACGATCCTGATATAATATTGATGAACTGAAAATGTAAAGCATGATGTGCTATTTATAACTAATAATTCAGGCTGCCCAGCAACACTTCAAAATGAATAAAAGGGAAACTGATTATAAAAACTTACTTATTAATGAAAAAATAGCACAGTGGACATCATTCCAACTCTATCCATGTCTTTTTTTTCATTTATTTTATTTGACCTCTAAAAACTGAGCGTAGTATGAAACACAGTAAAGAACTACTTGGGTTGTGTGTTTGTGTGTGTGTGTAACTTTTCAAATGGTTAACCAGTTAGACAAATGTACAGGCAAAGATACGGCAACAAAACCACTTACCACTGCCTTTATATCATTTTGTTGCCTAATGTTATGGACCCCATTTTGAGGCTTGATTTCTTTTGTTGGCAGAGACTCTAGGGCTCGAAGCAACTAAGTCATCTACACGTGGGCTCTTCTCCCAACAACACAGAAGATGCTAACACCCCGAGCTCCAGAGGCTAAACTGAAAACAATGCAGACATTGCAAAAAAAGTAGAAGAAGCACTAACTGCTCAAGGTCACAAGGCTTTACGTTTCATACAGAATACTGATTTTGGGTGAGTGTTTCAGTGTTGGAGCTGAACCTGGCCTGTTCTACTTTGTTTAGTTTGGAAGACTGAGAGCAAGTCTGCACTAACAAGGCCCCGTGAGGTACTTTAGAAAGTCTGTTTGAAGCAATCGGCCAGAACCTTTTTTATTTTTTTTCACAGTCAGCAGAACTTGATATGTCACTGTATACAATTTTTAGATAAACATTTTTTGTTTCAATTGGGGTAAAGAGTTTACAAACTCAAATCTGATGGTATCTTATTCAGTGCTTATAATATCAATAGGTTTTATCGATCATGTATACATGATTAATACACGCCTAACCATGTGGTTCATTACATCATGTTAAAATAAATTGAGAGACTAATAATGAAGGCAACAACAGCAATAAAATAATAATAATGATAATAATAATCAGCAGAAATAGTATTAGTACAGTGAGAGTATAGCCCAAACTAGCAATACTAATGTAAATGCACATGTAGGAAGTTTACCCTATTGCCCAAAATCATATGGAATAGGAGGCAGGAAATTGAGCTAGATAAGCAGAGAAAAAGAACATAAAGGGGAAAAAAAGAAAATGGATCGATGAGTTATTGTTGTTATTATTGAACCTTTAGCTCATATGTGAGGGCAAATAATAATCACTGAATGTAGCATGCTATTAGCAGCCAAACTGAATTTGTATTGGGAATGAGCAAGTTTGGCAGTTTGTTTAAAGTTAACTTTTCTTGATAAACCTTTGCATTGGTTCAGTAAACAAAATAGTGCTTGAGGCAATAAAGTTTCACAGATAATATCCCAAAAGACTTTCTGTTTGATTTGCTGAATGAAAAACATGCTGTGAGTTTTTGCACCACATAAAATAGGGTAAGCATGCACTGACTAATATGAGCTCAAACTGACAAATTGAGATAACCTGTAGTTTAGGTGCACTTTGTCTTTTATGGACTAATTTGCTCTTCTTACCCAAAAACAAAGAAACTGTTTCCTTGGCTACTGATGAGCAAAAAACACTGAAATCTCACCAATATTCTCGTAATGAATTCGCAGGATGTTGTGCAAAAAACAAAGGAGCTTAGGCGAATAAACAGGTCTCCTAATGCTCATCTGACGCCATGAAAACATTTGCTTATGTGATCATCCATCCTTTCTTTATGTCTGTGAGGCACAATTTTCCAATTTTTTGAAAGGAAACTTCAAATCCTGAATATTCTTTCTTTAGACTTCGTCAGTTGTTTGTTGTTATTATACACAAAAGTTTTATTATGAATATTAATAATTCGTTACAGTGCTTTCGTCCAAAGGTTTGAGATATTAAAAGGTAAATTTTTCAAAAATAAAGCTGTAAAAAGTAGACACACATGTGCATGCACACAGATATATATATATATATATATGTATATATATGTATATATATATATACACCAGTTGATCGATAATGGCAAGCTAAAGGACATTTAGAATTGGAAACAAACAAAATCCCTGTCAACTCAATCACATATCCTGCCAGAACATCCAAACCTATTTGAATAATCCACATTTTTTCTCTGAATTAATCATTCTTGAGTGATGGGTTAATATTATGCAGCTGAATCAAGCCCTTACCTCTTCTATGGCGCATAAGCATTTGCCAAGACATAGTGTATGATTTAATTTGAGAATGACAGTACTTATGCAAATCAAAACTGTCCTCAAGTAGTGCTATGGGGGAAGAATCGTTATTTAGAAGGTGAAGATGTTAAAATTGTAAAATTCAACATAAGGACCCTACTGAATAGCCTCCGAAATTTATTCAAGGGTAGAGCGAGGGTAAATGAACGACTTGCGAGGGGGGATGAACATATTGCTCTTCTCACTAAATTTGTGAGTGAATAATTTTTTCCCTCGGATGAAGTGAACGGATTTGGCAGTTACCCTCAGAGTGTGTTGCGGGTGGGGGTAATCTGTTTGTTGGTGAGCTTTTTGCAGGCTTATGGAACAACTACTATATCAACTTCCCCAAATATGTAGCCTTAATAGCCTCGAATAGACTGAAAACTGCACTGGTTCCTCAATTAAAGAAGTCAACATGGAAACATGCCTTCATCTCGTAATGAATAATTAAGGCCATATCTTATCAGCTGCTAGGAAGTATGACGGGCACAGTGTGGAGAGGCTCTCGGCCATATTGATTTTAATTGTGACTGGCATCTGAAGGCTTTCTTCCCAGTGTGGCGAAGAAAATGTCCCTTTTGCTTAGCTGTGCCTGCAGCTCACAATAACAGCTTTTAAAGGGAAACGAGCTGTAATTAGTGGATAGAGAGTTGACCCTCATGCATAAAATCCCCAACTAATGCACCGGGATCAGACTTTAGAGAGTACTGTTGTTGCACAATGTAGTAGGGAATGGCCTATATTAGAGGAGCTCCAACCACACAGGAGTTGTTTACAACACCCATTATTGTGTGTCAGGACTTTTTTTTACAACTTGCAGTCACCAGGAACTATATGTCAAGTTGAGATGAACTTAGCACTATTAAAAAAGATAATGATAATGCTAACACAATTTGCACAGTTTGCTTAATCAGACTCACTGTATAATACAGGGTTGGGTAAAGGACAAGAAGGAAGGCGTCATAAATGTTAACTGCTTGAGCTGAGTTGAGATGACAGCAGATTTTAATCAATAAAACATGCAGTAGTGCTTGCTGATGGATTAAAAATTGCTTAACATAAATACTCAAATATGTTCAAAGTACTTCATCCATGTCTGATTCACAAAACTCCCTTAATTTTCTGTTCTCACAATCTCATTGTAGCTCCAACTATTTCCAATAGGGATTAGGGTGGGGTAAAACAGCACCTTACTTTGAGATAGTTCCCAATGCTTAAGATTTCTTTTTATGTATTAGCAAGGTGGAGCTTACTGATGAAAATATTTATGTGCTGACTACAAGCTAACTATTTATCTATTTGGTTCTCTAATATCGTTAACGTGTCATTGATAAATGTGCAAAATAATATATAATCTTATCAACTTTCATCACTAATGAAATGTAGGAAAAGTATATCGAAAGTCTTTGTCTTTTCTATCTCAAATATTAGAGGGTTATCTCATCTCTAAATTCCAAAATACCATCATAAAGATGACCTTTATAATCTGTATTTGTGCTGTATAAGTGCTAGTACAGTGGTAGAAGTCCAAATCAGAAGCTTTTTCCAGAAAATCTAATCTTTTAAAGCTGCTGCAATATCTCCCTCTGGAAATCTCCAAGTGTCTACGCGAATATATCATTGAAATGGTGGTGAAAAACCGACATAATCCTATACTCGTGTCTTCAACCTGGGAGCAGCACCTGCACAAAGATACAAAACTGAGAAGTGCATGATACAACTAGCTGAAACAACACGTGTGCGTCACTTTTGGAATGTACCGCTGTTGGCCATGGCAGTGGTGGATATAATGGGGTCTTAGAGTCTTTTGTATTTGTATTTATTGAAAGTGAAAATGAATTATGTTTGAATTCCTGCTACTATAGCCACTACTATTCAATAATGAATAACTCCAGCAATAAACAGACAAAAGAAATAATCACAGAATCTGCCACCCACGGCTTTCATCTAGTTTCAGTATTTACGATTCACATTCGCCATCATATTTTTGACATGATTCAAAGAAAATAGGTAATAAGCTGTTTCCCCGTCCTCAACCCTGGCTCAAGGTTTTGTTTTTTGTTTTTTTGAAATGTCTTAGTTCTTTTAGATCTTCATTTCTATATAGCATCATGAAGAAGAGGATTTCATTGACTTAGGATGAGACCTAGTGCGTTCATCAGCAAAGTCCCAAAGTACAAGATTGTAGATACAATTTGACCTTCAAGCAAAACACTAAAAATAAAACAAACAAAAAGAAACAGATTTATTTTTTTTACTTTTACACAATTCTCGATCAATGGCTGTCAAATGCACCAACTCCAGTAAAACTGCCGGTGCAAAATAACTTCAGTTTCCTCATTTGGGATTTATTTCCTATAATGGCAAGGGCTCAGACAAAACACTGTCTCACAAGTGCTTTATCAAAAAAACAGAAGTGCGTTATAAGAACTGTGACAGTCAGTTATTTCAATGCAAGCTCTCATGCATACTGTGTTTATGCGCCATGACAAAAAGGGTATTTTTTGTTACCTTTTCCACAGCAGTATGTGAAAAGTCAAATGGTAGATTTAACCACCCAAAAATAGTGACAGATCTGCACAGTGCAGTTTCCCTATTAACAGTTTGTTTATATGGGAAGGGTATTCTGGCATTTGTTTTAATGAGTGTTGATGCAGACTTTCATCTGGTCATTTTCAGCACTAAACTTTAATGAGCAAGAACCCAGAGCAACAACGTATTTGATATTCATTAAGTACTGTTTTTGCACTGGAAACCAGTGACTCTGGATCAGTGCTTTGACTAAAACAAACCATTTGATTCTCTATGCAAACAAAGCAAACTACAGATGGCTGTAAGTTAATTGTCAAAAGGCTACAGCTGATTAGGCCAACAACGCAGCTTTCTCCTGATAAATACGCCTGACATCTTATACACTGCAGTGAAAACATCTTAATTCTTACAATTTTACCATAAAATTTACCATAAAATCTTGAGCTCCATTTGATTATTCCTTTGTTACATTGCTATTAATCCAATCCCTTCTCCACAGATGGGATGGATGTTAACATATACTTGTTAAGGTAGAGCTTTCTATCCTGATAACCCATACTCTGCAGAGCAAACGCAAAAAAGGGAAAACATCAACAGTGAGAAATACACACAGTGGGGAGTTTATTTGCTATTTCTAGCACCATGAAAAAGAACCTATGCCATACCAGTGGGAGAACCTTGTTCATATAAGATAAATGATTTAACCAACTGTAATTAGTGACCATGAATGGATGGCTATCAATTGAACAGCTAAAACGGTGTTAAATCATTTGCCAGGGCCTTTAAAAAAAAAAAAAAATTGTTTGTTTTTCTTTAGATCAATAGTTCTACTAACTTGGACAGTCTGTTTTTATACCTGCAAAATTATTCACCAGTCGTTCTTCCACTTTTCACCATTCTTTTCCCACACACATCAGTCTTTTATCAGCAATCGCACACAATGAACTAGCCTCTCCCTAAAAACAAAAAACCACACAGTTTCATTTATCTCTAATTTAAAATCTATGCAACACTTTATTCTATTTTCTCTTGTTTTGAGATGATGGCTCAACGCACATTCATTTTAAAGAACGCAGAGGTGGATGAGCTTGTTTGTATCAGTTGACATGAAACTACGCTGAGGCACATGAAATTTAAAGTTAATAATAGCAATTTACTGCAATATTGGGGAAAAGAAACTCTACTCAGATGGCCACAACTATAATGTTAGTCCTTTTTCTCTCTTGCAGCAATCCACGAAGAATTGAACAGGTCTGGTCAACCCCACAGTGGCTTCAGAGCAGAGATAGGGGAGCTTAATCCATGTCCTCTGAGAGATTGCCCAGAAAGATGAAGCCTTAATTAGCCAGATAAAACCTCACATAATGACGCTATTGATATAGACTGAGAAATGAGGTCTAAGCCGAAACCCACCCCCCCAAATGAAACAAAGACTATTGCACATAAGATGGTTGAGACGGGCTGGGAAGACACTTCGTAAAGTAACTGCAGTGGATGGAAAAAGGGGGCAGATCGCTCTCACTCTCAACTCCAGCAGGGGAGCATTGTCTCATCTCTCTGAACAATCCACCTGCTCCAAATTCTCTCATAAGAAGCTTAGAGAAAAATGCTGACCTTCATAAACAAAGATTATGTGGAGGAAAACAACAACAGTTTTGGAGTACTTAAGCAATAGCACTCTGGGGAGGTTCAAGCAATTAAAGGCAAAATTACTCGTCTGAGCTGTCCTTGTATCCTCCCATTCCATATCTTTGCTTTTGTGTAGTAAGACGAGGTCATAGAGATAGTGAAAAGAAAGAGAATCACATCTCTGTAGTTCTGCTAATCCTAGGGGTACTAGAGGGAACAAAATCTTACTTTCAGAAAGACAATCTAGGTATTTCACATGCTACACATGGATCAATGACAAGGTGACCCAGTACAGTAATAGCAGATGGCTTTAAGGTTGGCAAAGACACTGCAAATCTCTTTTCAATGCTTGTTCTTCGAAGAAGTTACAGACATTAGCACTAGATTCCTTTAAGCTTCTTATTCTTAAATAATAACTCCTACAACTGACTTAAATTTGTAGAATTTCATGTACACTATACATGGATTAATATCTCATAACAATAGGAAATAAAATAGCCTCATTATGTTTTCAGTGCAACTGATATCAAAGCACATCCAGCCTCAATCTGCAGAGTTAGGAGGTGAGATCCCTTCTGCCACTCATGCCTTAATTAATGAGAATGGCTGTCTGTTTCCTTTGTTTCCCTGCAAAGAGCAGTGCCTATGTTGAAGCACGCTGACAGGCAGACGCTTGTGGACACACGTTTTAGAATTTCATCTTTGTACTCTTGTCATGTTATCCTTGTCGTGATGTAACTTGTATGCCATTTACAGAGGACATGTAAATCAGCATTGCTGAAATGAAGCTAACTGTGCTGAAAAATCCTGTTTTTTTTTCTTTTTTTTTTAGCTTTACATGTTCAATCCGGATTGAGAAACACATTTTTATTTACAGAACCGGCTGAAGGGATCAGATAAGATGAGCAATGACTTAACAAATAAGCATTTTCCCGCTATGGAAAAAAAAAATTCCACGGCAGATTTTAATGACAAGTTAATTCGCTATTTGAAACTGAAACAGTCTCATATACATAATTTTACTTTTCACTGTATGTCCACTTATTATTAGTGTTAAAATGTGTTTGTTTGGCAAAAACAAATTGTAGCAAATTGTTACAGTGCTCTTTTACAGACTAAATAAATAATCAGTCATTCAAAAAGTTGATTTATTTAAAATCAAATTAATTTTTAGTCATCTGATTAACTTGACAGAACCTCTGATGATGACTTTTTTGTTATTTTTTCTCATTACAAAAAAAAAAGAAAGTATTTATTTGACATTTGCATATCGATCACAGGTGAAGGGAAGACTAGCTTCTTTAATTTTCAGAGGCCGTTATTAATTTTTAAAAAATTTTTAACCTTCGGCCCACTTTACAAGGTCTTTAAACCTACGTAACTTCATTACCGTTTGTGTTAGAGACAAAATTCAAGTGTTTTTTGGAAGATGAAAAGATTAGCTTTACAGGGATATTTGGTGTATCATGGTAGCACAAAGCATTCACAAGGTACTTCTGTCTGAACACAGACAGAGAAATAAGCTCCGTCTAGATTTTACCATGTGGCTTCATATTACCATAACTCCTCAACCAGCTGAGCTAGAGAGAAAAGATGAGCACTGGTTTGTAATTTTACAGCCAAAACGACAAAATAATTCCAGGCGGCCTACATGATAATCGGGTGATAAAGGGTTTTAATGTTCTAACCTCAAAATTAAGAATTATGTGAGATGAGAATGATCCCGTCTCTTTCTTAAATATATATTGGAATTGTATTCATTTTGCCATCAAAATCATTTCTGCCCACCCTTTGCACCTTTTTCTAAGTCAGTTATGAGATGTGCGGGTTAAATTGTCTGGACCATCCTCTCACACCACATCAGTGCTCCTCAGACCTGGTCTCTTTCCCCTCCTAATTCCCACAGGTTCCCAAACTACTTTGCACTTCTGTGGCAGCGCAACACACGCCGGCATCCAACAAGGTCAAATGCCATTTCATTTTCTCGTCTTTGATCGCTGCACGGCTCTTTCATCAGTCTCACCCTCCCCATCCACCCAGATGCTACCGCCACCATTTTGCCAGTTAAGCTGACCTTTCTTCTCTCCGTCAGTTTTGAAGAATGGCAGAAACTGAAATTAAAATACGTGCTCCAGATGTAATATATTAGCAAAACCGTAAAACTTGTGAGACTGTCTTTATTTAAAGAAGATGATAATGATCTCTAGGGAAAAAAATAAATAAATAAAACAAGTTAGCCTTGAAAATCCTGGATTTCTCTCCTGTATCATTTTTACATTTAAGACTTAAAAGGACTAAATGGAAACAGCCACTGGACTGTCTGTCACATCAGAATACAGTGTTTAAATGTCAAAGTGCAACATTTATCTGTGTTTTTCCTGTTAAAGACAGACTTTCAGTATCCTACATGTCAAATGAATTTGGGACCTGATTAAAAAATGTTTAAACGTGAATGCAAAGTCTCAGAATTTCTACGAGATGCGAGACAGCACTGTTTCAAGTCTAACTGTAGGTGAAATTATTACTGCCTCTTCGTGTCTAGCAAAACAACATCTCTTCATGCCACTCACTCTGGTCGATAACCTGAAATCTGACCTCTTGTTTCCTCCCTGCACTTTCCCTCTCCTCCTTCAACAATATTAGCAGTTCGTTGTTACATTGTTCGGTTATTCTCTCTCTCCCTCTCGCTCTCTGTTAACAGCCAGTGGGTTAAAGAAAGTCGTAGTGAGGAAGGGAAACGGAGAGACAGACCAGACTGAGAGAGCTTTTAGAGAAGTTAAACTGAAAGTGTAAGATGGAGGTATAGCACCAAAGAGATGGAGAAAGGGAGCTTTTAGGGAACTAAAAGCTGCTCCCCCTTATACCTCAAAGCAAGGCCCCTGTTTTCTTGAATCACATGATGAATGGGAACAGACTGTCAATGGATAAAAAGCAGCTACACTGATCTCACGAAAGGAAGGGATAATGGACTTGAAGCACATTAAAATATTTGAATGATCTTGAGTCACTTTAATCCATGTGTCATGGAGGATAGCCTTTCTATACTTTGGCACTAAGGTGTCATTTTCTTAATAAATCTTAATGGGATTAGTGGCTTTTAATGGCGATTTTAACTTGTCAAGGCCCATCAGATACAAAGAAAAACAATACAGAATCAGAAACACCTTACTCAAAGTTCATTATCTCAATGTAAAGTAGCACTGAGAAATATGGCAACATTTTCCAACCAGCCAGTTCAACAACCAGTCTACCACAATTAACCTATTAGATTGTATTGTACCTATTCTATTTACATGTGAAAATGGACAGTACTGACAGTTTGAAAGACTTCAATGATCAGATAAAGGACACTTCATTTTTAAATGGGGATAACCTTTACAATATTGTTGGTAAAAAGGTAACAATACATGGCTCTTTCTTAGCACAAGCTCTGGGATTGCTTATGAACTCATACACATGTATTTAGAGGCTAACAGCGGTTAGCCTCTATCGTACAATGCAGGGCTCTGCACGGCATTACATCTGTCAGTCAAACCTGATGAATCAGTGTTTGTGTACAACTCTCAACACTTCACAACAAAAAGTAGGAGGCACCACCACCTCATGTTGTTATACAGCAATTATGCTTTGAGTTAAATCCACAGTTTTGCAGACAAAAACTACACAAAAAAAAAAATCCCTAAAAACATCCTTAAAAAACCAACAATGGAGTTTGCCAATCACTGGTCACCAGTTGCCCAACCATAATGTAAAGGAAGGTCTGTATTGTTGTTTAAACAAACTCAGCACAACCCAAAATATTCTTTTTTAAAGACGTGACTTTATGTTTTAAGCTACTGCATCGATTTGAAGTCACAGGAGACATTTGGAAGGTTGGGTGCAAATGACAACTCCATTTCTAAGTACACCCTCAGTCTGCCTACTAGACAGAGGGAAGAGAGTCGAGAGTACTAGCACTGCACCTAAACACCGGACTCTGTGAACTCTGAATCTCAATGGGCTATTTTAACAGCCATTACATCAGGGAGGTGGGGCACAAACACAAATCTTGTTCCCACTTATGAAAAATATCATATGCTCCATTCAAGTGAGGCTGTGAAAGTGGAGCTGCTGTTGTATCACAATTGTGTTTCAAATTGCCACCAAGTAGCACTGTTTGAATCGCTGCTTTGAATAGAAAGATGCAACATATTGTAATTTTGCCTCACAATAGTAATCATCGGCGCTGCTACACCATTTATTCAAACTCCAGCCATGAATGCATGTGACATTATCAAATGGGACAATAATATCCACTGTCTACAACCGGAAAGGAAGGGAAGACAACGTAAATGACGGATAGGGAATTTACACGTCAAAAACATCACATTCGATGATCCCGGTTCAGTGTGTTTTGTGGCCTGCTGATACACCTAAAATGTAACCATTATTCTCCATAAAAGTAAATATAGTGCACGGCATAACTATACACTAGATCACCTGTTTGCCATATGACTATAAGCTGTAAATAAGTGAAACTATGGAGTACGTTTTCAATGGCTGAGGCTACCTTGACTGACTTCTGATCGGGTGTTTTCACCCCAAAGTCCCATCCAAAGCTGTCAGTCTTAGGCCATCAGCTCACTCAGTCAACATAATTTAGAGCCCACTAACAGTTTAGGAGAGTGGCATTTACACACAGTCGTCCAAGAGGTGAGTGTTTAAGGCGTCCTGGCAACAGAGTTTCATTACTCTTTCATCATTCATGACTCCACTCCACAGGGTTAGTAAAAAGCCTTAGCAAATACAAAGCCTTGACCAATAGCGTCATCTGGTGTAAATAAAGGCTAAATTGTTATTTAAATCCAAATTTTTAATAAAAGTTGATGTAGTCATGCAGTCAATTTTGACTGCTTGTTGCCATTCAAAATCCTACCTCTTTGTGAAGACCTTGATCTTGCACACAAGCACAAAATGGTTCTCTGAAAGCCCCTTCGGAGAATTTCCCTAAAGACATTTTTCACACCGCTGTGAAGTAGATCAGAATTAGCTGTACTTGTCTGATTTTTTTTTTTAAACATGAATTCTTTAAATGTTAATGAGCCCCACAGGCTAATGTAAATGCATGACATTTACACATGCCTCTGACATGCCTCTAACAATACTGTACACTACAATGACATTTCACTTAAGGAGTAAGCAGTGGGCAGAAATCTAAAACAGCCCGAATTTGAAAGGTATCTGCTCCCCTCCATTCTAAACCTCTCCCACCTGACTAACACGGGCACAAACATGTGCTTCATGCACTCTGGAAATAAGTAAATCCTGACTTCAGACTTGAAAAAAGATTAAAACCCCACTCTTTTCGGATACTTTGCATTTATGCTACTTTACTGTATGTAGAACTGCACAAACTACAACCCTGCATTCCCTCTCAGGTCACTTGAAATACAATATGCAAACAAAATGCAATATCCAATTTTTTTGGTTGTTTTTTGTCAGACGACAAAAATATGTTGCCTAGCCGAGTTTTAAAGCATTGTTGGATGCTTATTTGCATTCATTTTCATTCCAGTTTCCTGCTTTTGATTGCAATGAGCAATGAAAGATATTTCATGCAGTTAAATATTAACGGAAAAGCCAAGTCACAGCAGGATGTGGATATTGTCTGTTAGAATTCACACATCAAGACTTGAAATCCGTGCATTTCTGCACATTACGTGTATGGTAGTTGCAGCTTTGTGACAGGTATCTGTGATGTGACAAATAAATGGTTTCCATTTTGGTGTAAATTCTGGATTAGTGTGCACAATAATCACGTTAATGTTTCTACCATTGTAGGATTAAGGGCAATGCAATTAGAATTACAAATGTGAAATCAGATGTGACACAATGAAAGCCATTTTCACTAAAGGTAAAGTTGAGGGCACAGCAAGGGCCACATATCCTCAAGTATCTTTACACAGCGAAGCGTTTACAGTAAGAATTGTAGAAATTCAGAATAACTTAACAGATATTCTAAAGAGTGTTTTTTATAGTAAAAATAAAGATTAAGTAATGTGCTTCTTTATCTTTTGGGTTTTTTTTTTTACAGACCCTAAAGCTGCACTACCACAAAAACAGTGAATATATAATATGTGCACAACTGCAAAGAAACACAAACAAAGAGTGTAAAACATAAAAGTAGCTTAAATCTGCAAAGAGACACAGCCCCTACATGGCAGCCAGCTGCTACATTATATAAAAAAAATTACACTGCATTTCATAAGTTGCGTTTGACTTGGGCAGGTTAGCCTTATGGGAAAGAAAAGAAATAGATTGCTGTTGACACTGTTGAGGAGCTGTTTCCAGCACCTCTGCTATGCTGTCTGGGACACTTTCCCCATAGATGGAAATACTTACATGAAAGTGATTGCACTGCTGAAACTACAAAAGAAAGAATAAAAATGCTCATGAGTTTTTGACAGGACATATAGCTGTTCCTTCTCCTTTCCCACTTCTAAAGATATCAGCCAAGGACAAAAGTGACACGTGAACAAGATGCTTCCTCCTCCTCCCATCAAATAGCCACTATGATCCCACTACAGATCTTTTCTAACCATGCCACCCAGCCTCGGGCAAAAAGTGGAACGACAGCCGGGGGCTTATAAAAACAACGTAATTGCAGTCTCATGTGAAAAGTCTCAGCGCTGCCATCATAGCATTATGTAGGCATCATGGCATCACAACTGGGAACTAATAAACACCTTGTCAATGCAGTAGGTGTTAGCTTTACACCCAGGATGAGTGTCTCCAGGATACATGTTAACACATCATAAATCTGCTCACTATTGGTCACTTAGTGTGTTGTGAGAAAGCAAGCCTGTGATCAGTCATCATACACTAACATCATGGTACACACCATCACCACCCACTTTGTCTTGACTGCTTCTCTGTCCCAGTCTGCTGTCTATGGTGAGGCTGATCTCTACCATGAATGAATAATGCTGCACACATATTTCAGTCTGATCTCATTAGTTTACTGTTCCATTCTCTGTCTATATCTGATTACATTTCAAGCATGGGCTACTAAGACATAACCATTCTTCACTGAAATATAATGGTGTTACGAGGATCAAGATTTTCCTGTGATATCTGATGCTCTGTATTATACTGGCCACTATGTAGAGATTTAGCTTATTGCAAACATTGATCAGCGCGTTGTAATTCAATACTGCATGCCAACAGCAGCATGAATTTGTAGGCCAGAATAGAGAGGAGCGTTTTCTACATGTGTGCCATAGCCTACTGTACTGTAGGGCGAAGAGGTTAATCCTACTGAAAAATGTAGATAGTCAAGGTCAGCCGCTGCACATTTGTTTAATGAAGGCAGCCGGGGCGTCTGGACAAAGCGGATCACACACTTCAGGAGCCTCTTAACTGCTGCAAAGCAGCTATGATTGAGTCAGCAGTGTGCCAATCATCAATGAAAACAAAAAACAGTAAAACATGACAAAAATAGGGCTTTAAGCCTGGCGGATGAAATTAACAACCACAGGGCAGGATTAAAAAAAACCAAAAAAAAAACCACTTACTGTAATGGGGTCATTCTAAAGTCATTACTGAGTCCAAGAAGCAAACAAAGATACCTTGATAGGGAGAGCACATCGGACCATCCAACCAAAGCCCCCCACTCACCCACGTGCCACACCCTTGTGGCTGTGTGATATCTCAAAGTGTACCCCCTATCTATCACGTTAGATTGTGCGCCCAGATAATGCCAGAGAAGCTGTGCTGCTGCTGTTGCTGCTGATGGAACGACTGGAGGCTGCTCCTGTTCGAGCTGGCTGTCCGCTCCTTCCGGCTATTTATAACCAATAGCGCTACAGCACTTTATGAATGTCTGCAGGCACAGCATCACAGAGTCTTCTGATGCTCTGCCTCAACAGCTTTTGTGCGAATTATATGCATATAACAGTACACACATTATAATAGGCTGTGCTGCACAATAAAGCGGGGAGACATTCAGGGGCCGCTGTCACATTCCCTAAAAATGCAGCCTCTAATAACAAACAACAGATGGAGTGTGGCACCATAAACGCACAAGTTTCATCTTGTGGCCTGTTTCGTCGCAATTGGTGCTATATATAGATCCCACGTCTGTAGTCTAGTTGAAAACAAAGAGTCCCAAGTCGTTTCACACAAAAAAAAGAAGAAAGAAATGCACCACCACACCGCTGCAGAAGCCTGCTTGCTTTTTATACGCTGCCCATTTAACAGATAGCCATCTTTGCAGATGAATAAAATGGCATAGGAGGGAGGATCACGACTGCCTCACACTTCAACACAATGACAAATGTTATCTCAGCAGAGCCTATACGTGGTCAAATAAAGGCTAGATGAAGATAACATTTTGCAATTCACTCTCCTCCCTACACACACACACACACACACACACAGACACAGTCCATATTCTGCCTTTCTCTCTCTCTCTCTCTCTCTCTCCCACAAACACAAACACACACACACACGCACACATTCGCGGGACAATTAAATTTGATTAATGCTTTAAGCCTTCGTCCTCTCGGACGAGCACACGGACACGCAGAAATGAGCAGAAAAGCAGATTTAAAATGTGCACCGATAAGAAAACTCTAAATGAATTTGGAATTTGTGTTTATTGGATGTTTTGATACCTGCAGAGGACGCGCCTAATCACACTCAAGTCCCCGTTTGCTTTTCTGTCCTGTCAACAGATTCTGTACTTATCATTTGGGACTTGCAGGAATACACACACACACACACACACACACACACACACACATATATATATATATATATATTTATATATATATATATTGTTGATTTGACATCGGAATGCGCTCCTTGGAGTTTCAAATAAACCTCTCTTATGCACTGATGTCGCCACTAGCGCACTAGAATTCACATATTTGATGGATGTTTTCTTCAAAGTAGCCAGGGGGAGACCAGGGTTTGGCTGCATACTATCCACCTCTCTAAAATCTTGGCCTCACCCCACATTAAACCGCAGTGACATAAGCACGGAAACTGAAATGGATCTGCATTATTTAAAAAAAACAGTTTTTCCTAGATGTATTTTATTTTATTTCACTGGCTTTATTAACCAAATACTCACCTGCTGTAGCCCTCACTGCTTCCAAGCATCCTTTCGCATTTCTTCCCGACGGCAACTCCCAGCCACCAACACTCAAATTGAGACGCACTATCTCAAGTCCATCTCCTTGATAGATAGCTTTAAAATATGACAGGAGAGAACAGACACCAGCCAGCCGTTTCCTGCTGATTTCCAACGACTTTCTCCACAACGGCACTGCCGCAGTTCTGAGACGATAGCAGTAGTTAAAACAGATAACCCACACAAACGCGCACATACAGCGCGATCCTCCCTTGGTAATGGGGCTCCTTGTGAGCCCGAACTCGTCCGATGAGAATAAAGAAGGA